>OY757191.1:79276755-79391755 GCA_963583895.1 Melanophora roralis
AATCATTGACACTTTAAAGAAATCACTATTCTAAAAATCATCCATAATGATGTGTAATTAGAAACCATGATAAGCAATCTTAACCGTGTGATGCCGGTCCATTACAATCAACTATAAAATAACTGAATGCATATAGAAACCAATCTTTACACACATACAGGCGTAACTTTAGTATCTGAGTTTTGTTGCATAATTTTTAATTCACAAACAGTTTCAGTTTAAATTGATCAATGCACCTGCATTTGTAGGGCCTATACATTTCAGGTTCTAGAATAATCGTTGGTTGGTATTAAATGCATCGGCCACAACAGAATGCAGTGAGTTAAATGGTTTCGATTTATACACTTGAATGGTCAAAGTAATATGCATACATTAAAGTGCACTGAATAATTTGATTGCATTTCTGGAAAGTACAAAGTAAACAACAACAAATGCATGTGTACACCCTCACACTAATAGGGGCTTTTGCAGCAACTTTGTATTTGTAAATGTTTATGGTTGGGTTGATTTTTAGTGTCAATATGGGCCTTTTTATACCAATTTAATTAAAAAAGCATCGCATGTATTTTTACTTCCTTTAGATTTTAGAAAAAAATTAACCGAAAAGCTTTCTGCAAGTGCTGACACTCCCCGGGGAGTTCCAAGAAGAAAAACAAGGGTTGGAAAAATATGTGTTTGGAGGGGGATAATACATGGGACAAGAACTCCAAAATTTATATTTGTTTTGTTAGTTTTTAATTAACATAGAAAATTTACCAAATTTTATTGAAATCGCAACTTGTCAAACAATTTTGGTCTTTATTTTTATCAATTTGTTAGGAAATTAACTTTACTACAAGTTATTTGTTTACAATCTTATCGGGGACGATTTCGCTCCGCTTTCCCTTAACCCTTATGAAAACTTTTTAA
Source organism: Melanophora roralis (assembly GCA_963583895.1). Taxonomy (NCBI): domain Eukaryota; kingdom Metazoa; phylum Arthropoda; class Insecta; order Diptera; family Rhinophoridae; genus Melanophora; species Melanophora roralis. The sequence continues at coordinate 79,277,665 of OY757191.1, forward strand.
ATAAGAAACATTTGAAAAAAAGCTTTTTGGCCATACTATTTCCTTTTGCTTGTATGGAACAACCCATATACTTTCGTGTGTGTATAATAGTGTTTGGTTTTGTTTGTTTTGTTCCAGTTAAATGAGGCGTTATGAAAACCAATTTGTACACTTTGTAAAGTAAATTTGTGCACTAATTTAACATAAACTTTGCTGTCAAATGCAATTGTTAAAAAAAAAGAAAATTTGCATTCCATTAATGTATACATTGTTTGTAGCAAAATTTTTTGTGCACAAATAATTTTTTCCCACATTAAAAAAAATGATTTTATTAAATTGGACAAGCTTCCAAGCAATCGCTGCTCTCCGCAGCCTACATACGATGGAAGGGTGTTTAAAGTCTTAAGTCACTTCTTAGTGTAGTTTCAGGACTTCCCTAGTCCCTTTTGCATTTAGGTTGCCCAAGAGAGGTTTCGTTACTCTGTTAATTGTGTCATTGTTTCGCAATGTTATGTGGGAGATTATTACCTACGTATTCATTCGGCTTTTGCTGTAACGAGAAGCTTCAAATTTGAAAGAAAATTTATTAAATTTGGAAGAATGAGTCCTTTGAAGAAGCAGCGATTTTTTTTGAAATGCCTTTCTTTAACGAATGTAGGTTTTATAAATATAATTCCTTGTTAATAAAATTTTCAATGCATACAAAGTATAATAGGTTAAATTTTTTGTTTAATTTTTTGCAATTGATCCTTAATTTACCAAAGGTGCGAACAAAAACTTTTACTTAAAAATCATGTTATGAAAATCCCCAAACTCTTGTGGCTTTTAAAAAAGAAATTCATAGAGAAATCAGCTCAATTGAACCAAGTTTACTGCAGCTTGTGACGCAGAACCCAAGACTCCGTTTTTAACAGAGTGGTCAACTCGACAGAGGACATATGAATGACATACTCTTTAAATAATGAAATCCGCATTTACATTCTATCGTGCAATCAATAAAACTTTGTGTCAATTATAACGTTTTTTATTTAAGTTTGAAAATGTAAATCTGATATGAGACACTCTGTATAATATTCTAAAAAAAAATTTCTTAATATGCCACCTAATTCTTATAAGCCCCACTTCCAAAAGCCAGCTTTTTACACATGCTGGTAAAAAAATTATTTTTTTAAAAAAGCCATTTTTAGGTAGAGGGTGGCTGATGAAAGCTGCTACCAAAACGCAGGAAACTATCGCTGCTGTAGCTGCTGCCTTAAAAAATTCGATCCTAGAGTTTCGACAAGGAGTTTATCTGCTCAAATGGATGTCAGCAGACAGTTACTGTAGACAATTATGATTTAAGCTTATCTCCATCTAAGATCCAACCCTAAGCACAAAAGACTTCCCAAGTCGCTTGGAATTTTGTGAAAACACCTTAAACTGCATTTTTATGTCTGATGAGGCACATTTTGATCCAAACGGCAATGTTAACAAACAAAGTTGTCGAGTAAAAAGTAGTTCTGATTTACAATTACTAAATAAGATGCATTTGCATACACTTTGCGTCACAGTGTGGTGTACAGTTTCATCAAGGTTCATTGCTGGGCCGAGCTTTTTCGAAGAAAACGGTCTAACTGTTACGGTCAATGGAGACCTTTACTCAACAATTTTGAAAGAATGTTTGTTTCCAGAACTACACCGAAAGAAAATTTCTTTAAACTATGTGTGGTTTCAACAAGACGGGGCAACTTGTCACATAGCCATCCCTGTTGTGACAGAATTGCCGCGAAAGTTGCTCAATTAGCTAATTTCATTCCCTTGGCTCCCCAGGTCTCCTGACCATACTATACTTGATTATTTTTTGCAGGGTTATTGCAAACAGGAAATTGTCAAAAGAAAAGCAGCGAATTTGGATGAATTAAAGCAATCCATTCGAATTGAGGTAATTTCAGCTGCAATCATTCAGACAGTAATTAATAACTTTTTGATAAGATGTCGCACATGTGTCACCGAGGTTGGGTGCCATTTGAATTCAACTATTTTCTAAACTTCATGAATTACTTTAATAAAAATATTTAATTTTTCAAATAAACTAATTAAAAGTAAATAACAAAATAAAATTTAATTTCTTATCTTGCAAAATTCATCAGCCATTCTTAGCTTTTCATTAGATTAAAGTTTCTATTACCCAGTTTTAATAGCATTTTGTTGTCCTGCAGGTTTTATTAAATACCAATAAAAACTTAGTTTTCTTATGGCACACATGAACCCGTATTGGTTTAAGTAAATGACGTGAACGTAAAAATCGTAAAAAATTATTTTATATTTTTTAATATTTTAATAGTCTTGCAACACCACATTCCACATGTTCTTACATACTTTAAAGTTGCCTTAAATATAAGAAACTTATTTTTACCATGTTCTTCTTAAAGATTTCTTGCCTTTAAAATAATTTTTTTTCTGTTACATAAAACGAAAGGACATCAACGGCGTATGTCAAAAGTAAACACGAAAGGAAACAAAGTTAATTTAATGGCAGCATAGCAGGTAATCCCTCAGGGCAGTGATACACTCACTAGCCTTAGGGTGTTAAGCCAAATAAAGCATAAACGAAGAGTTAGGAAAAAAATGCTAAAATACAAAGTGGAAAAGGAAAGCATAGAGTCCAGAGTAAAAAAGTTAAGAAATGTGCCAGAAGTAAAATATTTTATCATGGCGAAAGCAACGTTGTGGAGTACAATACAATGAAAAACGTTTCAAATAAGCTTTGCTTTTACAAACTGCAAAGTATAAGTTTGTGTTTGTAAGATAAAAGACTAAGAAAGGAAGGGTTTTGTTTGTGGGTGTAAAAACCTATGAAAGGCTTGCAAATAGGAAATACAATTTCGTTGTGTACTTTTTATTAACCTTTGGTTTATGGTTGATTGCATTTGTGTCTGTTTTTTTCTTGTAAAGGGTTCTTCCGTTGCGAGGTTTTACAAGAGAATCTGAGTTTGAAAAAAAATAATTAAAAATTGTTTTAACGTTTTTTTAATCGAACATTCGAAAAGTTAAATTTTTAAATTTTTCCAAGCTTAGAGTGTTTATTCACTTTACACAAGCCGCACAAGACATCACTCTCCACAGGCAAGCTTTTACTGTATGATAGGAATGACGGCAATTAACTAAGGACGACTAGAAAATTATGACTGTAGAAGTATTTTTAGCACTTGCTACACTAGGAGACAGTAAGCATTCTGTCTAAAGGATCTGAATATATAAAGATTACTTTTTTGATAATTCCTAAAAGACCTTGTTGGCTGAGATCTGGAGTTTTCACTTTTGGAGTTACTTCAAAGTCAGCGTCTATATCATGGGGAAAAAAATTAGATTGTCCTATAAACGTTAGAAAGTTGCAACTTGTCTCAGCTGGAAAAACTAAAAGGTACCTTTTTTTCATATATTTTAATATTGAATCTTCGCTTAGGCGAACTTACAATAAGTATTCAAATCTTAAAACTAAGTAATTAATACTAGTCCAGTCAGTACCAGACTAAAATTTAAGTTCCCACAATAAAATTAACTAATTTTAAAAGTTTCATCTAAGAGCAAAAGTATCCCTTCTTTTTAGGCGGGTGTGCCCCCTATGTTGCAGGATGCTTCGAGCGAGCGGATTCGGATTTGTTTCCAGCTTATATAAATACTTGCCCACATATGTAGTTTAGGATTTCGCATTTTACTAGTGGAACTTCTAGGTCCTTGTGGATGTTGCTGTTTTTAATATACCAAGAAGCACCAGTTATCATTCTTAGGATTTTGTTTTGACGACGTTGTATTTTTTCTAAGCAGTGCCCCATAATTGTATTCCGTAGCACCAAATTGGTTTAAAATCGAGTTGTAAAGTATAAGTTTACAATCCAGACGTAGCACAGAGTTTCTACCAATTAGTCAGTGGAGTTAAGCAGCTTTAAGGTTCATTTGAGTCAGCCTCGCATCTATATGAGGCTTCCATGTAAGGCGGCGATCTAGGTGAATACCAAGATATTTTGTCTCAGTTCGTTGAGGCATTTCTTTGCTTAGGTAAAAGTTACGTGGGTACATGCAATAACTTTAGTTAAACTATTTTAGAAAGCCCCTTAGGGGAGGGCGTTACGTACCTTTCAAATGTCAGACTATATTAAACTTTAAGTCATTGTAGCATAACTGGCAGGGGAATAGTCGACATATAAGCCAACTGTAGGACCACAAATTGGTCACTATTATTTTAAGATTAAGACAAAAACGCTTGGTATGGCGAACCTTTTTACTGAAGGAATACGATCTTCTAAATGGAGTATAGAGCCACAACTAAATCTTAGGAAAACAATAGGGCCAACTGTTAAGTTGGGGCTAGGAGGAGCTCGTACTCTAGGTAAATGTTGCATATTGTCCACACACATGAACACCAATCATATGCTTCGCTCTCAAAATTGCTAACATGTTTCGGAGTGTTTATATTATAAATTAGTAATTGGGTTAGGCAATTTTTGTCCTGCTTAAAGTATATGTTCACACATATACACAAACCCACTTATATGGTCTTTTGTGCACCAAAATTGTTTTTTTTTTTTTATATTTTTTAAGGTTTTTTTACTGAAAATATGTATCGTTTTGTATTAGTTTTTTTTATGTAGTTTTTTGTTTAACTCTATAAAATTGTTGACAATTGTGCGGGAAAACTATACAACAAATTAGAAGATTATAGGTATTTCAAATTCAATTAGCTGTAAAATTCAAGAATTTTTATGGAATACATCTGTTAGTTTTAAAATTGAGAGTAAAATTGCGAACTAGAAAGCGAAGCACGTAATTGGGTGGAAACATGCTCTTAGAAAATGGAATGAAACACTTAATTTAAACTTAAATAACTTTGCCTTTACCTAATAAATTTTAAAATGAACATAAATATTAAAATTTTTAAAGAGATGGACTTAAAAACCAATATTTACTCTAAAAAAGAAATCTTTCAAATATTATCTGCATTTGGCTTTTAAAACACAGCCTTGGCATCGCATAGTATTCTGCATCATATTTAAGTTTAGTTATGACTAAGTATATCCTGTCAACTTAAATTCTTCTTCCACATTTCCTCATGCTGAAACATAAGTCTCTATAAGTTCAAACTTAACTTTACATAAGTATCATCTATAAATGCCACAAATGTTACCTTCATCAGAATACATCTTCTTTCCAAGTACTTTTTGGTTTTAATTTAAGCATCAGCCAAACCGCTCATATGCATTTCAAAGCTGTATTGCGATGAATTTGTTTTTTCGCCGCAAAGAAGCAAAAGTATGACGATGAAGAACTTGTTCATACATTTAGTTATCCATCAACATGCTGCTACACCTTTCTTCTTTTGTATTTTTGTTTTATTCTTTTCTGGCCGGCGGCTACTTTTCTTCTTATATCCGCAGGGATATACTTGGTTGGTTTTCAACAATTACTTGTGTGGAAGAGGCCATGCACATACGCGCAGACCATGTAGATGTGAGGGAGTACTTGTGTTATTTTACTTTCTTGGCTCTGGTACTATATTACAACCCTAGTAATAAGGCTTGAAAATCATATACTCCTATGAATATGAAAGCTACAATAACAACAACAGTGTATATTAAAAATAAGGCAAACAATTATGATGATTATAATAATGAAGATTTTGCCAAGTATTGCTGCATATTTTCTCATGTTTGTTGTTGCCTCTTTTGTTATTTCCGTTTTAGTCTACGATACTTGTCAATTTACATCATTGTCGCATTCATCATAATCTTTGTTGTGGTAGTTGTTGCCCATCATTATAAACCTCATCAGCAAGAAGCTTGCACTATAACACAACACATGTATTTAGGTGTGTTGGTAGAGGGTCCTTAATGCTTGGGGCCTTTTATTCCAATTTGTGGTTGTGGTTTTAAGTGTTGCAAGGCTCAGTTCTGTTTTTAGTTCCTTTAATTTCCTCTTTTTTTCCTTAAGCATATCTTGAAATTCAAACTGAATGTTGTTAAGTTATATATGATATTGGCGATGGTTGTTGTGGTAGTACATAGTTATTTCGTATGTCACAATAAATATGTTAAAAAATATATTTTAATATTCCGGTTTTAAATGTGTAAAATCGCATAAAAGTAATTATTAATGCATTTTTTGAAGAAAATTAAAAAAAGTATAAAAGAAGAAAATGAGTAGTTGATGGTAGTTGGAAGAACTGGAGTTTTGGGTTTATTATATTAGTTGCCGTTTTTGTTAAAGTTGTTGTAACTACTATTGAAGCACAAACCTGTTTTAAAGAGTATTTTTTTAAGCTTTTTATTTTATTTGTAAAATTTGTGTTATATATCATATTCTGTCAAGGGTCATGCTCCTAATCTGTGACCATATAAACACTTTTGCAAAGAGGCCTGTTTCTGCTGATCTTTGCTATGATATTTGTGGGGGTCCTTTGCTTTTTGTGCTCTGTAAATCCTTTTGGAAACAGCTTTTGTCCTTGTCGCTATTATATTTCTGAAGAGGGCTTGGCCCATCTCCATTTGCCCCTCCTAATTTTTACAGTTTTGGCATTGAATAACACATTTGGATCAGTTCTGATTACTGATATATGCAGGCCAAAGCATTTAAAAAAAATTTCTCAGACAATTAATAAGGAGGCCTGGAACCTGTTTACGATTTTTTTAAAGACTTTCTAGGTCTTACTACCCTATTTCAACACTGATTTGGTACTTTTTTTTTAAATTATCTTGTGTTTAACTTGTAACTACCACACTCCTCTTAAAGGATTTTATGTCGTCATCCATTCCACCTTACACGACTCAGTTATAATTGCTGGTTGTAGTCCTCATTACTTTTGTCTTTTTAAAATTAGTTTTGAAGCCCTTATATCAAATGCCATTTTGTGCCTTTACTTGCTTATTTGATTTTTATTATTGCAGAAACAATATATGCGAGGGTAACAGCCTAGTTTTATTCGGCTTCAGATCCTTCAAATTAGAATCTGCTTGTGGCTCCTTAATAGAGCGTGCTGCTAACGTGGAACCCTTTCTCAGGAAAACTGATGCTTTTAAAGCAAGTCCAGATAAAATATCGATCTGTCTTGTCGAGCGTTCTATCAAACAAAAACATCAGGGTATAGTGGTGAACTCCTTTTAATAGGTTATTCGACGATTATTTATAACCTTCTGGATGGTGTTGAGGAGCGCTATGCCTTGTCAGTTTTTCACTTGGATGGGATGTCACCAGAGCTTAAGGCGGTATTTTTAATAACAGACCAAATGTGTCCTTGCAAAACTTAAACCTTTTAAAACGGTTTGATAGAAACGCAATATGGATCTGCTTTTTAATTTAATCCTCGATTGCGGTGAAGAATAATTTTTTGATAGAATTTAACTTTTGTGTTTTTAAAAAGCAACTTTAAAATCATCCGATTAAACAACAGAAAAGCAGATCGGCTGTGTTCGATCAACGATCAAATCGAGAGGCCCACATCAACTTGAGCCATTACGTCGTTGGAGCTAAGGTGCTCACGTGATTGATTATGGCGAAGAACTTACTGGCCCTTTCACACAGAAAGTTAGAAGCTGTGCACGAAACATATTGCCAATGCTTACCCTCTTCGAGGCACTGAATTTCTCCAAAAAACACTCCTTGTCTTGAAAACATTAACGCTTTATATTATGTTAAGCTTAATATTTCGCTTTTGTGTTTTGTGAACGGAGTTTGATGAATTTTTAGCTTCACTTTAACTCTCTTTCGTTCATGAATATGGTCTCAGGTGTTTGTTACAACCTGTTATGTCACGTGTGCCATCTCTGCAGGCACTGGCAATATCTGTCCAGCTATGGGTATGCTGCTGTGACAATTTTGAGCGACGTGTTTGGGAAAAATATTTGCTGTTTCAGAATTATGTAGACGAGGAACTTAAAATTAGCTTTTGGACGCTTTCTTCTGGTAGATCGCCAGCGACTGTAATTTTGTAGTTCCGACTAGACTGCAGATGCCTGCACTTCGTAGGAGGGTGTCAATTTTTTTTCAAATCAGTCAGTGGTGTTAGAGTCTTACAGCGCTAATATGCATTTAATGAAAAGCACGAATCCTTCACCATAGTTGCTTCGAGTACAAGGTTAACCATTTATATCGTAGATTGGTGTTATCGATCTCTTCTTTGGCGTTTAAAGCTCCTATAAAGGTTTTGATATTACTTTTGTTTCTTTGTAACACTGCAGTGTTTGTTTTTCATAAAAGGCATTCTAAGTTTTTTGCATCATTCACTTTAATTAAAATATAATGAGATAACGTTATTTTGTTTTGAATTTTGCCGGAAGACATTCCAGTCCAGTCGATTCCCGATTAGCATTTTTTTCGTTTTGGTTGATGTATTAGTTTTCCTCTTTGGGAAGCAATCCCCAGTAAATCTGCAGGTCCTTGGCTTCAAGCCAACAACAACAAATTTGAACTTTACAAAGTTTTTTCCATATATTTTTAATATTGAAATTGTGGTGATGTATGTCGAAAGTGATAGAAAAATCAAACAACTTGCGATTTATTTAAGGAATAATCTCCAAAAAACCCCTAAAATACACTGCTATGAATGGCTTAAATTTATTAAGCGTGTTTTAGGCAGTATTATGTAATTTTTGTTTTAAGTTATGCCAAAAAAAAAACTTAAAAAACAATTTTTTTGAAAACTATACAAATCCTTTAAATTTTTTTGTTTATTTAAACTTCCTCCCGAAAAATTACGCCATTTTCATAAAACACTTTATAAATATATACAAACTCTTTAGAAGAAGAATATGAAAAATCACAGCTTCACTAAAAACCATTCACCCCAGTTGACTTTTCTTTTCGCCAAAAATAAAACTTTTCTATCTAATTAAAAACATCTCAATGAGACGTCGACATCATATCATCTTAATAATTTTAAAGTAAAAACTTTGTTTCATTTTTTATATATATTTTGTATTCTTCAGAATTTTATTAAAATTTATAAATGTGTGTGTAAATGGTATAAGCCGGAAGTGTTGATTCTCATCATCATTACCCAACATATCATCAACGTTCTTAAGTTTACTTTCTGTTGCTTTTCATTTAATTTAGTTTTTTTTCATATTTCGGATGTTGTAAACAACAACAGCATTTTCTTCTATAAATTAAAAGAAATCTGATACTAAACGGGTAATAAACAACAAAAAAATTAAATAAAAAACTTTTAAAAGTTTTTCATTTGATATTAAACATTAAAATAATAATAAACACCAAAAAATCGCAAAACTTTTTAATGAGTTAAAATGTGCGTATGTGTGTGAGTTTGCTAAAGTAAAATCTGTGAATTTTTCTTTCTTTTACAGTTTTGGCGTTGCAAAGTCGTAAAGAAGGGATAAATGTTTGCTAATTGCAACATGAGTAGTAGTGGCTTAAGTTGTTTTTGTAAAAGTTGTTGCAAGTAGCATTATTGCCAGGAAACGGTTATAGATCCAAAACTTATGACTTTTTGACAGTTTTTTGTTCATTTGCTTCCGGTAGATTGTTAAAGAGTATTATTTTATTAAATTAAAGTTTATTTAGTTTATAAAATCAAATTAAAGTCGGAGTCGGGCAGTGATAGAAATGCTAGCTGTCGAATAGCAAGAGCATAGGAAAAATGCTGTGCTACGCTTAAAGCTCTTAAAATTTTGTTAAAATTTGTTGAGGTTAAAGGCCTGCATCAAGTCTTATTTCAAGCTAATTCAAGACCCGGATGGTTTTCTAATTCTTGTGCTGTTGTTCGATTAAACTGTTTAAGTTCTGTAATGTAGTGTAGCTGATACAGTTTTTGCGTTGCAATGTTGTGTAGTAAAGAATAAAGAGTGGTGTCATGCACTGTTGATGACGCAACTTATATACTGTCATGATGTGACTGTGTTGATGTGTGGTCAATCAAAACAAAACTGTGTTTATTGCACACAATGTTGAATAGATACATAAACTAACATATATACAAGCAGGCAAATCAATATAAAATTCATACGCAATTACATTATATTACATACATACATTAAAAATCAACACCCGTTTTTAAAACTTACACACCAGGAACACCTCGTCAACAGTAAAGTTTCGAGATGAATTGAAATTGAAGTGTGTGATCATGATGAATTGATGTGCCGTTGTTGTTTATTTAAGTGTGTTTAAGTGTGAATATATTTTTCATTTAAGTTAAGCTAAGTAAACAAAAGAGATGGCGAACAATACAACGTAGAACTTATTGTTGTGTGTGTACACGTAAGGTATATGAAATGAATTGAAAATTCAAGATGATGCCTTATTTAGTGACGTCTTGAGCTGGCCTCTTATTAAGGTTCAATTATACGTGACTCACCATTACGCCATAACCATAACCGTTGCCATTAAAACCAAAACTCAATTGGCCTGTATGGTTATGGTTATTGGTATGGTTATGGTTATGGTTATGGTTATGGTTATGGTTATGGTTATGGTTATGGTTATGGTTATGGTTATGGTTATGGTTATGGTTATGGTTATGGTTATGGTTATGGTTATGGTTATGGCGTAATAGTAAGTTACCTATAATCAAATACAGTGTTGCCCATAAGTTTGGTTCGAACAGCTGTTTACTGTGGTATGCTTATATCACGTATAAATGAACCTTAATGCCGTTGCTGTGCAGTTGAAATTTTTTACAGCACATTAAAAAAGAAAAATCATATATATATTAAAATTGCTTTCTAATAAACAAGAATTTTTTACTTTTTAATTTGTTTTGCTGTAATTTGTTGTTGCTTTAAGAAATTTAAAAACATTAATAGCACTGAAAAAAAATTAATCAAAAGCATTATAAAAAATAATTTGGTTTTGCTGTTGGCATTGCTGTTTCGTTTTTTATAAATTTTTTATTTGCTGCTAATGTATTTTAAAAAACAATGAACAGCAAAGCAATTGTTTTAATATTTTAGCTGTTGCAATTGCTGTGAAGTTAGGATTTTAAATACAACTTATATAACAACAGAAAAACAATTCGTGTGAAGCGTTTTTTTGAGACCCTGGTGTGGAGTTAATTTCAAATCCCAGAAATATAAATAATTGAAAATTTTCGTCTCTTCTGCTTACCTAAAAGAACATTTTTTTATATTGGAAGTATAACCTTAAAATGCTTGATTTTTAGGCATTTGTAAGAAATTTATTTTTACATCCCACAGAGTTCTTTACTAATGGGTTTTGTAGGGCTTTTTTATAGGGCATTTAGGTGCTTGTCTTTTAACTGCAATATATATTAATAGCAAACACTCAATGCTCGCCAGTTTTCTTTGTGATATTGTGGGAATTAGGTTCTGCATAGTTAAGTATTGGGCCTTTCTTAGCTGCAGCCCATTTATTTACCCTTTTAAAAAAGGCAGTAGGGAATACTTTATTTTCCTGGCACTTTGGAAGTACCCTTGCAATTAGACTAAAGGAGAAAATTCTCCTGCTAAGACTAGACTTTTGGCTTTCAAGTTTGTACGGTATGTAGGCGTAAGACTAGTTTGAAATGTCTGACCCTGACAACGCAATATACACTCTTTGGATCCCATAGTTTATCTAACTATTTTGATGTAATATAATCTAGAATGCTCCACACACTTTCAATAAATACCAATAGACTAGTCCTACCAACCATAAATATTTTCTCAGGTTTTGGAACAAATGAGATCTCAGACGGTTTGCTCTGGAATGCACAAACATTTAACAGAGTTCTTATCTCCTAGTACATCACAGAACTTGCCATCACCAGTGGCCATCACCAGTGGCCAGTTGCTCTAGAAGTCTTCAGTCGCTCATTAAAAAAAACTAAGGAATTCTCATCGCTTTCGGGTCATAACATTCCCACATAGTCCAGTAAACTCGATACGAAATAATATTTCCCAGACCTCCGTGTAGAATCGAAGTGGATCACAAATGTCCATTCCATAAGCAAAAGGAAATTCCTCTCTAGCTTATTTGCCATTACATTTCTCTCCTGTGCTAGGAACTCTGTAAATGTTCACTTGCCTTACGGCACGAGCAGGCATTATCTCTAGTGCTATTTTGCCGCTTTTATGGTTGTGTGTGCTGTATCTGGTTAGAGTTAGTTGTTTTGGATCTAATCTGATGCCTAGATAATTTACATATATTTTAGTGCAAAGTGTGATTTCACTTAAAAAGAAGTCAACTTGAGTTGGTTTATATCATTTGGTAGCGAAAATCAATTCTGTTTTCTGAAAGGCTATACTAGGTCCTTGTTCCTGGGTAATTATCTTTACTTGTCTAAGCTTGCACTCCCCACACTATATCTAGGGCTGATTAATGATTATAAGCCGTTTGTGGAGCCTACGAGAACCGTTAGTTGAGGTATTTCCATGCACAGTATGTTCTCAAAGCGATGTCTGGTCCGAGAATAGATACAGTGCTGCATGCGTTGCGTTCTATATAACTTCCTTGTTGGGGAAATAGGACTCAAATGCCCTGCAAACATCCATCCACCAGAGGCAGTTTAAAACCTTTCTTACATATTAAACTACTAATAAAACATCGGCGGCTCTTTTTCCAACAGCAATTTGCCAGAAAAAGTGAACTTGCAATCCGCATAATTTATTTTCCATTTGATCATAATGAGGAGCCTCACAATAAGTTATTTCCTTTATCTCTTTTTTGTTTATTTTCACATTATAAAATTAAGAATTTCGTGTTAAAAACTATGTTGCTTTAAATCTTAATAAAATATTCGCCTTCTTGTTAAACAGAAAAAGGAGAGATTTCTGTCGTTTTTGGGTTTTTAATGTATTTAAAACACATTGTTTTTCATACGTTTAAAACCACTGAAAAAATATAAATATTTTTGATTAATTATGTATTACTTTGCTAAAAGTTAGACAACAGTTCACCAATCTCCCTCTTTATCCCTCTGTTTTTTATACCAAAACTTTTATTTTTTTTAAATTTCCTTTTAAGTTTCCAAATAACCTGAAAACTTTTACGTTTTATTTTTAACTTGCGATAATGATAATAAAATGTGCATTTCATGCAGATTATTTATAAACATAAACAAAAAAAGTTCTCATTTCATATTCCATTCATTCATCATTTACATATTGGACTTGTGAAATTTCTTTATTTTAGATTGGAAGTCTTATGGCACAATATGCTAATTTTTACCTCAGGATTTTTCTATAAAACTCAAGTTATCTGAAAAAAGCATATTACACAATAAAATTTAGTTTATCCTTGCCTTGGTGACATAACAATGTTAAAATAAAATTTAGTTAAATTGTATGAATGTGCGAAATTATAAAGATCATGACCAGTTTCATTAGTCTTAGCGTGAATACATAAAAAGATAAATGTGCCAAATATTATCAAAAATTTAAAAAAATACGACAGGCACTTGGATCAGCAGCATACATGGTCACCTAGCCACATGCCGTTTAATCGACTCAGAAATGATTATTAAGAAAATACTCTTATTTTATGACATTTCATATCTGTACAAGCGCATAATACCTCTGCAGAAAATTTCAATAGTGAAACTGTAGAGATTCACTAACCACGTTGTCACCAGTACAATTTGGCAAGCTATACCGCAGGCAATATTAATCATTTGCGTGCCATTGAAAATCCACTACTGGCATTAGTACTATTGACAAGATAGTTCTTTTGGGGTCACATGTAAATACTCGAACCAGTGTTTCACTAGTACCTTCCAGCAATTTTTGACTACAGTATTACTGACTTGCTATACAAGAGGTAATGTCTCTTCCTACAGATATGACAATGTCACCAAAAAGCCAACAAAACAGTCGACAAAAGTGGTAGCATGGGAACACTTGGCCCACGTTCCCTTTAGAGACCATAGCACATGTCGTGTGAGTACAACAAATACAAGTGCAATATTCGAATGAGAAATTCGGGTGACAAGTTGTCTCATACAGGTCGAATGTTGTTCTTGAGGGCTTCCAGGGACTCAGGTTTTTTCACGTAGGCACGGGACTTTAAAAAACCCTACAAAAAATTCTAAAACGGCTAAATAGGGTGATCTTGCGGGCCAATGTAAACCGCCAAAAACGAGAGATGACCCGGGAATGCTGCTTTCAGAATATCGGTTGTGGCTCGCGCAGTGTGTGCCGCTGCTCTGTCCTGTTGAAACCACATGTCTTCCAGTCCTGATTCGTTCAAATGTGGCCCGATGACACCTCCAGCATGAATAACAAACAATGCAGGTTTTTAGGTTCCCTAGAAGAGATAGTTTTGCTTGTTCAGGTACCCACTGAAATGGATATGAGCCTCATCGCTCATAATGATTTTGGTCGAAAAATCCTCCACTTCGGCTTCGAGATTAAGGATGGCTTGGGTGTAGGTTACACGCGTTTGGGTTGCGACAGACAGCAGCTGATCCACGGACTGGACTTTGCATGGGAGCATGTGCAGATCTTTGACCAAAACTCGCCTTAATGGCTAATTCCGAGCCTTGGCGACTGGTTGATGTTTCTAGCGACAGCTTGACATCCTCGCTAACAGTGGCGGTATTCTCGGCAGAGCGGCCGGCCAATCCTGGCAGCGTCTCGGGTGGTCCCAAACTCTTCAAAATTGGTGGCCAAACGGCGCAGTGTTTGCGCAGTCGGTGCTGGACGACCGGGGAAAAGAAAATCCCTATTTAGTAACAAAAAAATCGATTGAATGTAAATCTCTATATTGAGTCATCAATATTCAATAATCATAACACTTCTAAAATACCTTATTTGCCTCCTTGGATATTAATTGCATATGCTCAAGGCCAGAAGTATGGTTACGCCTGCTGCGATAATAATGTATCAGAGGTAAAGAATGACTACTAAGTTCTGAACTTTAATTATTGAATAATTTTTAACGTATCACTTTGCTGCCAAAAATAGAGAACTTAAATGTTCGTTAACGCCGCTTTTTTTTCCTTTTGTAAATTATTTCAAGAAAAACAAACTTGTTTTTCATGCATTTTTGTTTTGTTTTTTTCTCTTAGTCCCAAAGGATTTACATCAATAGATGCAAAACTTTACTGCAGCTCAATCGTGGTCTCACTTACAAATTGTGTGTAATTAGCATGCAACAACATTCAAGATAAGTTGTTGTCATAATATGTCTAAAGAAAAAATAAAACGAATTTGAAGTTTTGTTTATCTGCATGTTAAAGAAAGTGATTAATGACTGGCTTTAAAGAAAGTTTACAACAAGATAACAACAAACGCCAAATATGCAGATAAAGAAAACTTATGTGATAATGAAGTAACATGTACTTGATAATAACTTTTTTCTTTTCCTTTTAGTTAAAGTCTCGTTAACTAATGCTCAATTTTTTTTAGCATAAACAAAAAAATATTTATTATTTTTTTTAGGAAACAAGGCCTTCAATAAATATAAATAATTGTAAATGTGTTTAAGGTTTTTAAGCTAAGTTTTATACAAAATTTCTTTTATCGCTTTTTTTTGGAAACTGAAGCAACTCGATGTAGGTGTTAAATATTTTTTAAATTTTGCTCTAAATATTTGGGTTTTTTAATTATTACTGGTAAATAATACGCCTTTGGTGTTCTTTTTTAATTTTTAGCAATTAAAGTTGCAGTAAAAAGGAATTGTTTTCAATTAAACCTTTCTGTTATATATCCCTTTAAGAAAAAAAAAATATAAAACAACTAAATATATCCCTAGCAAGGATTAGTTTAATTGACTTTTTCTAATAGCCTTAGGTCTTCCGTTGTATTTAATTTAAAGAAATTAGAAATATAAAAACAGTTGCACCTAAAACAGAGTTTCCCAAGATTTTCTTAAATGTAATTAGACCCCAGGAAAATAATAAGTTTTTTCTTAAAAAAAGCCAAAAACAAATGATTTTTTAAAAAATTTTTTTTTGGGAAAAAGCGGTGTAAAACGACTATAAAAACCCACTTATAAATAACTTCTAACAGTTTTAAATGATTTTTAACAAAATGCTCTGCTACCTACATTTACAGTGACAAGTTTAATGCGTTTGTGAAGATGCTTGTAACGCCCGAAATTAATGATGAGACCCCCCTGATTGGCTTAGAATCACTTAAGCTGGAGGTCCATACCATACGTTATATGCGTGGCTCCGTTCTATGCGTATCATATTTCTGTACGTTTTATACGTTTGTTTTTGCCAAGTTACATGCAATACGTTTTGTGCGAAAAGTGAAGAGAAGAGAAATCAGATTTTCTTCATTACACTTACATAAATAAAAACACAACAGAGATGACACTTAAAATATAAAAGTAGTCGATAAAAACAATATTAACTTTGGCTACAAAATATTTGTGTTGAAAACTTATTTTTAAGGAAATTTATTCTTAAAATTATTTGCAAAATTTATAATAAAAGCATTTTCTTTCATAACATACTGTTTTTAACACAAAATATACCAAAAATATAATCTACCACACACACATGTTTTTTGATAGCATTTAAAATTTGTCATCACTGGATAACAAAACCATCTCTCATTTTCTCACTTCGCATGCGACGTATGAAAAAGTAGAAAGTAAACCTACTTTATCCGTTACTTGCGCCGATACGTTCTATGCAATTTGTTATGTTTCTTGCCACATAAAACTACACTGATTTTACTTTTGTGAGAGTCGGAGAGAACGCACAGCGCATAGAACGTATGGTATGGACCTCCAGCTTTAGTTCGTCGATTTAAGCATGTCTGTCCGTCTATCTGGGTGTTAATTTATTCTTGTGAAAATTTAGCATGGACGAGTTTTTTGCGGATGGCACCGCCCCTATTATTTTTAATGATGATTTTTTGACATAGCCCTAATACAAATGTCCACCCGTAACAAGCATTTCTTTATATAGCCCCCAAACGAATGTGGAATAGAATATAATTTTCCTTACCATGTAAAGGCATTACTTACTTATTTACATAGATGGTTGTTATAGAACGTTCGTTCCATTAGCCAAACTTAGAATTGATCTCCTAGCGCTTTGATCTTCCGCGCTTCTACAATTTCTGACACAAAGTTTTGAGATGTTTTCCTCCACTTGATTCTTCAATCGGAGTTTCGGTCTTCCTCTTCTGCGTGATCCGTCAAAAAGCTCGCGTTCAAATGATTTACTTGCTGTAGGATTTTCATTCATTCTCACAACATGACCTAACTTTGAATTTTTAATACATGTAACTATGCCAATGTCGGTAAATAGCTCATACAGGTCACGGTTCATACGACACCGGTATTCTCCATCAAAACAGATTGGTCCATTCCATAGAATTTTCTTCTCGAAAATTCCAAGCTCTGACTAATAAGCTTTCGCAAGTACCCACGCTTCACAACCATATATAAGAACGGGTACTATCAGTGTCTTGTAGATTGTGATTTTTGTTTTTTGGGAGGTGGTTTTATTTTTAAACTGCTTACTTAGTCTAAAGTAGCATCTATTGGAAGAAATTGGTCTTCTTTTTATCACAAAACTGAAGTCGTTTGTTTTGTTAATGGCAGTGCCGATGTAAATAATTTCGTTGACTATTGAAAAGTTGTAGTTTTCAACTTCAGCTGTCTTCCCAAGTCTATTGGACGTATTGTGCGTTGATCCATCAGCTGATTCTATCTCGTTCTTGCTCGCAATGTTCTCCCTACGATGTCGGCATAAGCGTAAGCGAGTATCATGTGCTGTTTTGTGAATAGTGTGCCAGTTCTTTTCACATTTGCGTCTCGTATAATTTTTTTCGAAGAAGATGTTAAAAAGATCACACGAAAGACTGTATCCTTGTCTGAAATCTCGTTTGGTACTGAAGGGCTGAGAAATATTCCTGCCTATCTAAGCTTAAGATTGTGTATCAGTCAAGGTCATCCTGCAGAGTCGTACTAGTTACGCAGGAAAACCAAAATTAGAAATAGCTTAAAACACCTTTAAACGTATGGGACTGTCGAAAGCGGCTTTATAGTCATCGAATAGATGGGGTGTGTGGATCTGTTTTTCTTGGGTCTTTTCTAGGATTTGGCGTGGTGTGTATATCTGGTCTATGGAGGATTTGCCAGGTCTAAAGCTGCATTGATATGACACAATTCTCTCGTCGAATTTTAATTTCAATATTTCACTCAAAACGCTTGATAGAATTTTGTAAGTAATGGGAAGGAGACTTATTTCCCTATAGTTGGCCCGCACTTCCTTGTCTCCTTTTTTGTGCACAGAACAAAACTTTGATGTTCAAATTCATGGGTGTACGTTCTTCTAGCCAGATTGTACAAACAAGCTGATGCATACGTCTTAAATTGTTCAGCTGGCAACCCATCGGTTCCTGCTGCCCTGTTATTCTTAAGCCGAGTAACTGCTATTTGGACCTCATTCTGGATAGGCACTCAATACCGCCTTCTGGGATTGATTCTGTGGTATCTTAAACGTTGTTACTATGAAATACCAGCAGACGTAAAAATTGAAAGGTATTACATGAATTGAATTACCTTTTTACATTTAAGAAGCCCTGCCGCCAAAAAAAATATGCAATTAAGAGCTGCCTAGAAATGGAATATCTTTTTAATTAAAATTTTTTGGAATTTTAACTTCATCTTGTTGGAAAATTAGCATCTTAATAAATTTAAAAAAAACCCTGTTTACTCTCCTCTTTTTGCTGAACTAAAAAAGTTGTTATTTTGTTTCCTGAATCCTTGCCGAAAAAAAGACTGTGTAAATAATTAAGAAATTTTAATATTTTGTTTCTCTTTTCATTTCTTTTATTCACAATTATTTTCAGTTTCTTTCATTTTTAATTAATATTTTAGCTGTGTGTACAAGTAAATTAGTAAAAACGTAGATGTTGATGACAGTATGACAGACATATTGACAGCGAAATGTATTTAACCATCAACAACAACAATTTCAAAATTTTTATTTTTTACAGATTCATAATTTCAGCGAATATTAAACGAAAGATAATAAAAAAAAATCCTAAGTTAGTGCTGTCAAATCAAGACCCTCTTTACTCCTTCTTTAACAATTTTTTATTGTTACTTTTTAATATAAAATTACTAATTTTTCTTTAAAGAACTCTGTGTCTGTCATACAATCAAATAATCCTTTTCCTTTAAGTTTGTTAAGAGTAGAAATTGAAGGGTTGATTTTTCTTAATTAAAGAAGTCTTTTTTAATTCAGGTGGAATTACATCCTTAAGATATTTTAAAAAAACTTTTTTTTAATTCTGTTTCTACTTAGCATGAGTTATTGAATATAAGTCATCAACATTTTAATATTTCAAGTTTTTTAATGGTTGTTTTTCTTAAGGCTTTTAGAAACCAACAAATGCCAAAAAAAGAATCATTAAAGTTAATAATTTCTTTAAACTAAAATGCTGTAACAACTTTTTTTCTATTTCACATTTTTAATTTTTAAGTCCAAAAAAACTAAAAGAAATTAGTTGATAACTACTGCTGGTGTCCTAAAATTTTTTTCTTTGTCTTAATTGTCTTTCCCATATTTTATGGTCGTTAAAGATGTGCATGATAGGCCCGGCTTATGGAAGTCCAGTAAAACTTGTCTGACTATCTCTGCACATTTATTGTTGTATAGAAAAATTACTAAAATAGAGAAAATATTTTGGCTTTTCTATTGCAATAAAGGAATTGTTCACACGATTACACATAAGTATAGGAGGGTGACTTAGAAATTGTAATTCAGTGCAGGATATGACTTTTCTCTTTGATTTATTTTAACCGGTAAAATTTCACAGTTACTAGTTGTAAGAAAAATTTCTTAAACAAATTCAAAACATACCACTTTTCCAATCGTTCTGGATTTGACCCTCGCAACTAAACAGAGACTTCTTTCTATAGCCTGCCATTAGCACAATCGAAAAGTGCATTTAAAAAACATTCTTTATGCTTTATGTAATGCACTTCACAAAGTATGTAAAAATGTACGAATAAAAATATCTACTTCTTTAGCATAAAATGTGGCAATTGCAATAGCAATTGTAGTTTAATCGTACTCATTATTTTAACAACAACAAGCCCCGAAAAAAGTTAAAAAAAAGCAGCAACCATAAGCCAACAGACAACATAAATGACCATTAAAAATGTTGGTGAGATTATAACTCCAATGATGGTGTAAGTAAGTGCTAAGCGGACATTGTCATGGCAATAGGGAAACCAAAATTCTGGGGAAAAAAATTTAATCAATACGTTATGACTACATCCGCAGGGTTTTTTAACTGGCTGACTTTCAGAAAATCTAAAAGGTATCGATATGATCCTTCTGCTTTATTTGTGTTGAGATATGGAACTTTGGGTAACAGAGAACCGAACCCTATGCCTCCCCGATTCTGTGGTGGGAGGGGGGTTAATTAATCTAATTTCGCCTCTATGAATAACTATCATGTGGCTCCCCCAATGGTTTTGTAAAATTAGATAAGGCTTGTCGAATGATGGGCTTGTTATTTCGTTATTAACTTGGTATGTCAGGGTAAGGAAAAAAGTGGCTTACGCCTGGGAAGTGCAGCAGAAGAGAATAGACGAGTTTGTGTGCTTTAAAAAATAGGCCTACATATGATTGCCCTGATATGTCTTGCACAAACTTCAAGGCTTATGTTGAAGTATGCCATCAAAAAAATTAGGCAGCGTGACATCTTATTTAGCAACTTCTTAAGCATTATGGCAAAGGAAATTGGAATTGAAGACAGGCATTGTCGCAAAGAAAGGACAAGAAATTAGAAGAAATCGGCAAAGATGAGTCTAATGGTGAAAGACGACAGGAGCAAACTAATGCATGCAGCTACTAGGCCAAGATGGCGACGAGGAAAAGGAAAAATTATGAAGGCCGTCGATTGCAGCGTCAGTGTCATAGTGTAGTATATACACCTTGGATCCGCCATTAATAAAATAATTTACAGCATCATCAAAGGAAATCAAATGATCGTTCTGTTAAATATATATGCTACTCTGGACTAAGCAGACAGTTCAAGAACAGAACCCTCTTTCGAAGAACTAAAATAACATAAAGCAACGCGATTGATCTACCTGTACTTTCTTATGGCGCTGAAACAGGGGTTTTTGAAGAAAAATTTCTTGCAAAATGTAAAGCACAATCTGTGCTACAGAGTGTATAAGCGTAAATGTAAACGAAATCCCGAAATAAATGTGATGAACGGCATCAAAAGAGTTCTGCAACGGAAACCCCAGACAGAGAAGATCGAGACTTCCGTTAAAGGACCACTTAAAAAAAAACATGTAATTCCAGGTTGTGCAATAAGTGTCCTTGTTGGTGTTGGTTTCTTTACAAAACTTCAGCATTAGTTAAGGCTTGGGGACAAAATTTGGTTAATAACAACCAACTCTCTGAAAAAGGTGCTTGTAGAGTTTAGCACTGAGCTTCTTAATGAAATTATTACCCTGATTACTTACACAATTGACAGCCGCCGGTTTTGGACATTTAATTGCAGCTAGTTCTAGGACCATCCTTAGATTATTGCTTAATGGGGAATATCTTCGTTAATCTAATCATACATCTCAAATGGCTAAAATGAAAATTATTGCGGTTGGCCGATTTGTTTTGAATTAGTTAATTTTTTTGACAACATTTGAATCCCAATAACAAAGCAGTTCAACCGAGGAAAATAATTTATCTTTTATAATCTTTATTTCTGGCCTTAAAGATAGAGGATCGTCAATCTCTGACACACAACCCAACAAAGCAAAGATTCTCTGGTGAACTCATTGGACACACACGTTAAAAAAACGTTCAGACGAAATTATCAGAATTGCTATCGACTAGAAGCCCAGAGCAGAGAAAACATCTGGATTTTGAAATAATTATTTCAGGATACAGCTTACCATTCCTCCTTATGTTCCTGATATAATCTGAAAATGGTGTTAAAAAGTCAAATATATGTTCTTCTTGCTTTGCCAACTTACTACTAAGTACTCGTGAAAAGAGGCGGAGAACGTTTGATTTAGAGCACTTCTTTCCGTGACAGTTCTTGATTGTAGGAAGGTGCATGTTTCACCACACAGAAAGAAAACTCGCTTTCTAAAATCAAGAATTTTACTCTTGAACTTATCCAAAATCTTTCTTAAAATTTTTAAGTACGATCCGTACTTACATTTTCTTAAATCAAGCCTATTCGGATTTCTTCAATAAATCAAGCAGAAAAAAACTTGTTGTTTTAATATATTATTTAACATTTGAAAACAAAGTGTCTCGGTGGCCTAGAGGTAACGCGCTTGTGCTGCAGTGCAGAAAGTCCCTGGTTCGAATCTCAGCTTCGGTAAGTTCAAAAAATGAAATTTTTAAATTGTAAATTTTAAGTGTCTATAAAATAAAAATAAAATCTAAAATTCTTCTTCTTTAATAAAGCAGCTCCATAAGTCAAAAAAATTACATTTCATTTTCGAATTAATCGCTTTTACGGCTTGAATTAATCTTTTTCACGCTTACTTCAAGTACGGTTCCGAACTTAAATCTATCCTTTTTGGCTTAATTGTGGCTAAAAGTAAGAAATTCGTACTTGAAAACTTTTACTTGGAGTAAGAAATTTCGTACTTGATTTAAGAATAACCGTACTCACCGTACTTCTGACACCGCTATGGCTTGATTTTAGTAAAGTTTTCTCAGATAATTTTTTGTGTGCAAAAAATAACAGCTGGAATCCTTGCTTTAATTATACTGATCTTCTCTGAATTACTCGCTTAACCTATTAAAGTATGCCTGTCGATCCGTCCGCTTGACTTGGTATCCTTTTATCCTTGTGATCAAAGTGAAGGCGAATTTTAAACATATTTTGGTAAAGAGATAAAGTCTATTAAAACTAGAAATAATCCGTTAATTGCTCAAAACAGCTTTCTTATAGTAATCCTTCCGTCATAACCACTTTTAGCTCTAAATAAAACGACAAAAAAAACTGCGTATTTATAAACCTGATAATATGAACTGTCATACGGAATTTGTTTATGGTCATCATAAAAATGTTCTTTTGAAAGAAACATTTTTGCCTATAACTTTTACGACTATTAACAGTTTTTTTTTCTACGCAAAATTTTGCGTATTTTTAGGATCGGTAAAATAACCCGTCGAACTAAATTTTATACTTATTGGTGCATAATTTTCCGAAGATCCCATGTAGTCCTCACTTCCGAAAATCATATTTTTGTATAAATTTCTGAAATAAAAAGATGTGTGTTGAAATGTATAGTATAGGTGGCCTAAGCCGGGAAAAACTTTGTTAATTGCTTTAAGATAACTCTTGTTTGACAATTAATTTGTTCAAGCCAGGGCAACGTGTGCAAACTGTAAAAATATATTTTTGGGGAAACATAGCTTTTTCCGACAACTATGTCTTAAAATTGCTGAAAAGTTCCGTATGCTTTTTGTTAATTTTATAGTCCTTCGCGTTGACCATCCACAGCGATTACATACCCGAAATTAAATGAAAAGTTTTTTAAGTTATTTAATTGTGACACATTGTGAGACATTTTATTTGTAGTGTGACTAAAAACCATTTCAAAAAAATTTTTAATTTGGGATTCTATAAGCCACTTGCTCTTGCTATCCCTAAATGAACCCAACAAATACAATGTTATATGGCCAAAAATTTTTATCACTACATTTATTAAGTCTTAATGAGTGTATGTATGTATGTATATTTGAATTTGTGTAATAGATGCATTATATTCTCCCTTCCTTTTGTAACAATTTTATGCATTACACCATAATTACCACAGAGCATTTGAAACCATTTTCATTTTATATTAATCACAATATTCCTCTTTAACATGGTGGCATTAATTCTTAGTAAAATGCTTGATTAAAATTTAGATGCACTAAAGAATAATAAAATCAAAAACTCAACTTTATTGTTATTAAACGAACTTAAATGCAATTTTAGTAAGAATTTTATAATTTTTCTGTGCAATCATTTAACTGGTTGGTTATCTCTGTTATAGGGGGAAAACATTTAAATTAAAACATCAATCAAATTGATTTTTATTTTTTTTACTTATTTTAGATTGTTTTCGCTGTTTTAAATTTTATATGATTGAAAATGAAAAGTGGATTTTTTTCGGTTTCCAATTAATTAAAATGACCTTGTTTGTATGTTTTTTAAATAAAATTTCTTATTTAATTTAAAAAATTTTATAAATAAAGATGTGCAAAAAACACTTTCTCAAACTTTTAATTGGTCATTTCCACATAACTGCAGCAATTTTTTATAAGTTTTTCTAAGAAAAACGTAAAGTTAACAGGTTGTCCGCCCCTATGCTTCGTGCTATTTAAATTATTATTTTCGTTTTAAATTTCACTTAAAAATTTTGATTTTTTACACTTTCTTTTGAAAAAATGTTTTTGATTTGTTTTGTTCTTCTTATTGCGTCTTTCATAAATTGCATCACATATCTTTAAAAACCATTTAAGCTTTGCTCTTGTCTTTTGATTTCTATTTTGAATGCAAAACAAATAAAAAAATTTTAAATTTTTTATGAAAATTTCTTTGAACTTGGCTCATGAATTCAGTAAATTGATTAATGTAATTTAAATTGTTTTCAAAGTAAATTTTGAATGATCATATAAATACATAGTTACATACTTAGTTCTTAATTTTAATTTATGCAAGATAAGTAATAGTGATATATATATGTTTGTGAAAATTCTTATGCACCCTACACACGTTATTTTTTACGCCTTAAAATAAAAGTTGGTGATTCTTAGATTACCGGCTTATTTGCGCTTCCTGTTGATGTAAATAGGGAAAAAATCAAAAATAAAAAAAAATCAAGTAAAAGGTCTATATTCAGCTGTACCGAATGTTAGATACCCTTCACATTGGCCTTTCGAAACCTTAAACTTTTTTATTTTCTATTAATTAAAAAAAAAATCGGTGTCATATTTTAAGCCTCTTAGGGTGGCTAGAAAGGTTGCAGGGGCTTTTACCCCAGTTTTTTCAAAATTTGTATGACAAACCCTTTAGGGACTGGAGAAAGAAGGCAAGTATGTTCTAGGAAAATGTTTACAAGAAAAAATGAGTTGAAGTCAGTCCTACATTTGACCTACCCATGGACGCCTTGGCAGCTGTAGGGGGCATTTATTACAATTTTCCTAACTTTGTATGGGAGCCCCCTTACAAGATGGAGATAGGGAGTAAGCATGTTCTAGGAGTATGTTTAAGAGGGAAAAATAGTTGGGGTCTGTGATACATTTTATACCTCTAGGGGCGACTGCAAAGAAGTTTAAGGGGTTTTTACCCTATTTTTTTAAATTTTTGTATGGCAACCATGTTATTGGCTGAATATAGGGGGTATGTATGTTCCACAAAAATATTTGTTAGGGTCGGTCTTACATTTCACTTTTGTAGGAGCACCCTGGAACCCACATCTTTTAGAAGATGAGAGATAGGGTGTAAGTATGTTTTTAAAAAATATTTGAGGGGAAAAAAATAATGAGATTTGGTCTTATATTGCACATTGTGCGGTGCAGATCCGGGGAAGTTGTGGAGGATTTTATGTACAAATTTTAGAGAAATAAACAGAGATAGACTTGGTTTTTGGCTTATACAAGGTGGGCCAAAAGAAATCACCCTATTGGAAAATTCTATTATTTTTGCAAATGGCTATCAATGTAAAATCTGTTTTGACTTTTGTGAACTAGACAGATGGAGAATACAATAATCGGTTCTATTTTTTTGCGTAACAGTTCGTCTGCGGTGCTGGCGCATCGCGACTTCCGTCGCCGGTTCCCCGGTCGTCCGGCGCCACCTGTATGCTAAGGGTCATATGAAAAAAATCTCAATTTAAAGTAGACTTTAAATACTGATTTTGTTTGAAAAACATTTGTTAAATTTAAAAGCTTTTTTTGGATACGAGCCTTAGTCTATATATTGATACAGTGTCCACACAAATGTACTTTTGGAACAGCTTTTTGGGTACAAATTTCTTAATTACTGGACAACAACAAAAAGAACAAACAAACAACCGAATATGATTTATGTGCTCTTTCATAGTGAAAATTATCTAAAAAAAAACAATGCAAAATCAACCTGTGTTTTAATTGATAATTTTTTGAGTTTTCCTTTCTTTGTAATAGTTTTTTTTTATACTCGTACACAATGTACATATATGACGATTAGTGTTAAGGCCCAAGAGAAAAACTTGGCTGACAATGTTCTGACAAAACAGACAAATCATTTTAAATAAAAATTTTTTCCAGCTATAAAACGATATATCTCATCCAAAGATTAAAAATAAAAATTGTGTCAAAAACTTTTTTAATTTTATTGTATTTAAAACAAGTGTTTTTTTTAATATTTTTAAGTTTGACATGTGACGCCAATTAAATGTGTTTTTCTCAAATATTTTTGTTAAAAATATGCTGTTTCAATATTTTTCTAATTCTTATTTTTTTTTTTTTTTTTTTTTTTAATTAATAAACAAGGCCATTTATTTGTGGTAAATTTTATTTGTTTATAATCTGTTCTAGATTTTAGAGGTCAGCATGTGAGTTCCTGTGGGGGAGCTGGAGCAGAGGCATTAGATATTGTATATGGAAATATTAAATATCTTTTAATTGTTTGGGACAAATTATATTTTTCTGCTACATTTTCACTGCTTCAAAATAAATTTCTTCTTTCCTCTTTTATGTAATTTTATTTTAGATTTTTTTTTTTTCAGTTTAAACTTTAACTTTTATTTTTGTTTATATTATATGTTTTGTAAATATATAAATAGACATTTGTATATACATTTATAGAACTTAAATATTATTTAAAAATAATTTAAAAACTAAACATGAAGAAATTAAAAATTCAAAACACATATAAAAACATTTGAAGGAAAGAAAGTACTTAACAAAAAACTTTGAGTTTCTAGCAAAAAAGTTGTTTGATCCCCAATATAAACGAATTCTTTTTAACATTCTGTATATGATTTTCAAAGTAAAAACTTACAATTTTAAAAAAATAAAAGATTTTTATCTTAAATAAGTTTTTAAAATATTTCGCTTAGCCCTTTAACAATCTTCATTTGAATCAAAACATAAATTATTTTTATGAATTTAGTATTGATTTCTTAAAAAAATGTCACTCCTTAAATTGTATCTTATTGCCTTAGTTTTAGTAGATTTTTTATTAAATAATTTTATATAAAAGGAAATAATATTTATAAATTTAAAGCTT
The DNA here is from genome assembly GCA_963583895.1 of Melanophora roralis. Classification (NCBI taxonomy): domain Eukaryota; kingdom Metazoa; phylum Arthropoda; class Insecta; order Diptera; family Rhinophoridae; genus Melanophora; species Melanophora roralis. The sequence continues at coordinate 79,304,784 of OY757191.1, forward strand.
TTTGAATTAAGCCAAAACTTGAAAGTTAAAACCTTAACTCATTAACAATATTATTTTTTTTTCTTCGAACTCGTATCAAACCTACACTAAGACACAACAAACTTGATTGTAGTTACAATCGGTACCCGGTCTAGTAAGTGCTTCGGGACAACGAGCCATGCATTCACCCAAATGTTCTCTGCAGGGAGCTGGCCTTAGAGGTACTATGAGCATAAAAGTTGTTTTTGTTAAAGTTGCAGTAGGCAGGGTTGTCGATGTTTAGGATTATGAAATAAAACGGAATAATATAAAGAGAATAAAATGCCAATAATAACAATTAAATATCTTTGAAAGGAATTGTTTTAATTTTGTTGGGAGTTTTTTAAGGAGATTTGTAATGAATTAATAAATGCTTTAAATGGTTTTAAATATATTTCTGTTGATATCCTCCTTATATTATCTTAACTTACTTTCATAGCAACACTCAACACCACGATGAGCATTAGAGGGACACAATCCTTTGTTGCTGGTTGGTTCATTGCAATCGCTCGTATGCACACACAAGCCGCCTACTAAAACGCATTCACGATCACCCTGGTAAACCTTGACACCTTGAACAGCTGAAAATTTAAAAATATGCAAAACAAATATTAACCTAAAATTTAAACTAGTTTAAAAGTATTTAAACGTTAAATAAGTGAATTCGATTTGACTTATTCAATTATATTTGCCCAATTCACAAGCTCCGACTATCGTACTATTGAACTATTTTTTATTACAATATAATATTATAATTTTTATTTTTTTGAAAAATTGTTTTGATACTATTCTTGGGATTGATCATATTCTTAAACTTTTTGTTCAGATCTTCCTTCATTGTTTTCGTCCATATAAGAATTTTTCTTGAAATTTTAATTTTACGATATTTTGATAGCGATTCAAATTCAAATAAATTTTTTTTCTAAAAAAATCTGTTTGAAATTTTGAATACAACAATAGTACGATATAATAAGATTTTCAATTTACAAGTAAAATCTTGGCTTTTACACAAAAAACTATTTTTTCTAATTTTTTTGTTATTTTTGGTAAAAAAAAAAAATTAAAAAAAACTTAATTCATGTCAATGACCCCTGTCATAAGGGTTTTATTTATTTAAAACAACACGTTAATAGTGCCAAAACATTTTACGCTTGGTCGTCGTTTGTCGGACAATTGTGTAGACATTTACAAACAAAACATTTTATTTACAACTTGCACGTTATTTTTTATTACAAGCGATTTATTATTTTGAAGAACTTTATTATAAGAGTTTTTGTTTGAAAATATTTTTTTCGCACGATATATTATATTACCGTTCAAGGAGTACTGATGATGCAAACCCGTAGCTGGTTTCGAAAATGCATTCTACTCGGCTAGTATCGGCAGAAAAACTTTCTTTTAAATAAAGGTTCTTTCAGCATTAATGGAAAATATTATCTTCTTCTAAGTAAAAAAGCAAAAATTTGTCTTATATAACGCCTAATGTCAAGTTATTTGTACAATAATTCTTTCGGTTAAACTAAAGATCGAATATATTGAGCGACAAAAATTTTTTTTTTTACCTGAGCATTGCGCTTGCTCATTTTTTCTTTGTTTCAAAAATGGGTTGAATAACGACACGCCCCTTTTTGAAACCTTTGCTAAGCCCCTCACATAAGAAGTGATAAAAGTATGTATCAATTTGCATATCGCTTGAAATTTTTATAATATTTATTTACGACCCTACAAAGAAGAGATATTATGGATCTTTCTTGAAACTATAAATCCACTCGTCCGCCTGTTGAAATCAAGTTTTTTAAGCCAAGTCAAATCCATATTGCATATGTCCCTAAAAATCTCAGTAAATGTGGCGGCCTAAATACAGAAATTTTTAATTTCGAGCAAAGAATGTGGTAGCTCCCTACAATGGCATAAGTTTTATGAATTTTTTTACATTTAGAACACTTTTACAACTATCGGCGTAAGAGCTGTTACAGAAAAGTTTTAGTATAACGTGTACATTTCATAATCATAAAACTTTAGCTGCAAGAAAGCAAATCACTTTATTGAAATTTGTCTTTTAAAAAGTAGAAAAGCTGCTGACTGCAAACTACCCACAAAACGTATTTACGGTTTGAAAACAGCTTAAGAGCAATTTCATTGTGAAGGGTGTGACCAGTTTGCTCACATTTTTGCTTTTAACTCAAATAGTTCAAAATATTGATTTGAAAAAAGGCTATACTTTTCAAGGGTGGTATATTTTTAAGCGTTTAATAGTAAATAGACACTGAAATAACATAATTTCTTCTCACAATGATCACTTAAATACTGCGATGGGTGTGACCTCATAAGCTTTAGTTTTAGAGAATTTTGACTTTAAGATCACGTTGTGTAAAATACTCTTGAGAATTAGCTTAACATTATTCATTTTTACTGTAGTTTAAAAATTTTTTTACCGTTCTTGATTTGTTATTTCCACAAAAAACTATTTTTTCAAAACGAAAACCCTTTAAAAAAACGACGGGTTTGACAATTTTACCAAAACGTATAAAAAGGCAAAAATAAAAATTATTTTGGAAACAATTTATTGATATTCCGATAACTTTAGTTTTCTTTGAATTTATGTCTAATTCGTCCATTGGTTTAATAAAAAAAAGTTGATTTTTCCCCATTTTGGTCAGTTTTACATGGAACTGACCTTAAGTAACTAGATCAGATGGCTGGGTACACAAAAAGGCCGTAAGGCACATACTATTTTTTTTTAGCTTTATTTTTTAACAACAATTCTTTCGAAATTAATTTTCGTTTATGTATTTTAATATTTTTTACCTGAAATTGCTTAAATGCTTTTCTTTAATTCCTTTTATTTATGATTTTGTTTCTGTTTTTATATTAAAGTAAGTCAGTCCTATTAAAAATTAAAGCAAAATAGCTTTTAAAATTTATTTGCAAATAAATAAATTTTGCAATGCGGTGACCCAATTTTATTTAAAACACTTCAGATAAATTTTATAAAAACATATTGTTAAACAAATAAAACAAAAAACGGCTCGTTTTTGCTATTTTACTGTAAAGTTAAAAAGTCAATAAACTGTCAAAAATATAACAGGTGTTAATGTCCCGTCTTTTAAATATCGTTTTTAACTATAATAAAAATGTTAACAACTAAAAAAAAATTTTTATTATTTTATAAAAAATCATATTAAGCCATTATAAGTGTGTCCCATGCAACAATAATGACCCCTTCAGTCTGTTGTAGAACTAATTGCAACTTTAAACCTTTTATTAATTAAGGGCATAGTTGCCAGATAAACTTGGTGAAAAATTGTCAAAACTTTTGTGAAAAAATCGTCAGAACAGTTTTTTGTACTCGTCAAGGAATTGTCAAATTCATACAACAATATTTAAAAAAAAATATTCACTTTAAGTATGATCAAAAGTTGATGAACATAACTGTTCGCATTTCGTTTGTTTAAAATAAGTAATAAAAACAAGTTACATTGATGTCGTTATAAGGAAAAGCAAGTTACTTTCCTTTGACAAACTTCTGACTAAGAAAAAAAAAACAAATGTTTACAAATTTATTCAGATTAATAGCACCTTTAACTTAAATTTTGCATTGTTTGGCCTATAAATCAAATAGCTTTTCTATGTCAGAATTGAACGAAATGTTCAAAACTGGGTGTATTTCCAAACTTTCAAATGTATTAAGGCTATTTAGAAAATGTTACAAAAAGCAATTAAAAAATTGCGGCAGATCTTGTAACATGCGAATGTCAAACCGCATTTAAATTATCACAGTCTTCGTTTATAATCGGGTAGTGTACATGTAAAAACCGATCAGTGTTCGGGCTCGAAGGACCAACTTTGATGTATTAAGTATACACAATATGTTTTGCTTAGTTAATGAATTCATTTACTTAAAGTTCTGATTGTAAGTGATTAAAATTTGAATGTTTAATAAAAATTCCAAACGTACGTTTGTTGTATAAATTTCCAGTAAATTGTTTTGGCGCGAATGAGTTAATTTTTTTTTATTTTTTTGTACATAAACAATGTTTTGCATAATCCATTATTTAATTAGTTTTTTTGTTTGTGTAATTCAATTGGTGTTGCAAGCCGGTAAAGCCCCATGAAAATATACAATAAATAGAATTCGTTTTGTTTTGCGTATCAACACCTTTAAAATATTTATAAAAATTAAGGTGAGTTTCTAGATTGAGGCGCCTTTAAAAACCATAGTTGGATATGTTGTTGGAATATGTGATGCAGTTATATTCTTTTTTATAAAAATTATTAGAATCCAACCTACATGCATTCCCAGATTCTTTAAGCAGTGGTTTATATATAGCATTCCTAAATAGTAAAATAAAATGGATTTTTTGTCTAAAATCAGTCCCATAAATTTTGAAAAAACTGTTTGTTTAAATAAAAGTTAGTGAAGTTTTTTCTGTATAGAGACTTACGCCAAAAAAAGTAAGACGACTAGCCAGCAATGACTGCAGTCTCTGTAGTGTACCAGAAAATTAAGAGACTGTTAAGCACATTCTGTGGTATTATGCAGCGACTGTGCGCTTAAGAGGAAGCAGTCCAGTATATCGTCTGGAGGAATCATCTAGGACGAGACTTTTGGCATTTTCTAATAATATGTGATGCACCCTTTAGTTCATTACATCAAATTGGTCTGATTGCAGTTACCCGATATCGTTTCTTATTTTGATTTTAATAATTTTTTTTAATATAATTTTTAAATAATTAAAATTTTTCTTAAAATTTAAAACCTAAATTTTTAGCTAAATATTCTTATATTTAAATCTACTTATCAAGTCCAATGTGCAACCTTTAGAAGCTGCATTCTAATCTTAAAAAAATTTGAAAAAAAAATCATTTTAAAATTGATAAGAGATTTTCAATCGAAAGTAAAAAGTATAACATCAACCTAATTAGGGCCCAAGTATTATCAACATTTTGCAAAAATATTTAAATATATTTAACCCAATTGCCACTTATAACAAAACAAAAACAATAAACGAAAACAACAAAGTGTCAATGTCAGGGTCTTAATGTAAAAGCAAGCAATCACCAGTGATTTCTTTTTCTTTTCTCAAGAAATAAGAAAGATCACCAAATTGCGCAATTGATTATTAATAAACCAAGTAAATAAATAAATTAAGCAAAAAATAAATTAATAAAAAATTTATAAAAAAACAACAACAACTTAAATGATTACAATACTGAAGATACTAAAATTTAATTTATAAAACCAAAACAGATCAAAAGTTCAAAAACTAAAAGATAATTTTAGCAAAACAAAAGTAAGAAACAAATTTTTTTAAATATTATTATTTAAAACAATACTTTACTCTCTCTTTTAATTTTTCGATAATTAATTATTTGAAAGCACTTACTGTAGGTTTCAGGTATATCATTAACTTCATTATCTCTGATATTGGCTGTGATGCCATGCAGCGTTACTAATATGATGGCAATTAAACCACAAACATTTAATGTAAATTTGTTAGACATTTTACTTTAATTTTTTGTTATCTGTTTGTTATTTATAAATTAGTTTTTAATTTATTTTTCTTCTCAATATTTTTCTTCTTTAAAAATTTTTAATTTATTTTTAATTTTTGGAATTAACACTTGTTTTGATCACAACGGTCTGATTTCAACTGAATGTTCTAAATTATTCGATGAATCTTTTATAAATAAAAACAAAAAAAAAATTTTTTATAAAAATACGAAAATATCAAACACATTTGCAGCAGGAATAAAAAACTTAATAAATTTTTTTTAAATAGATGAATGTATGTATATTTTTTTGTCTGCTTTTTATTTTGAACGTAAATCAATTTTTTATGAATATAAAAAATAATTTGAATTTTTGTGTGATAATTGCCATTTGTTTAGTGGTTTTTAAAATTTTGGCGTGAAGTATTTTGCACAACTGTCAACACAAACGTAATGATATCTCCATCGACTTATAGTGTGATCAATGTATGGTTTAGGTTCAATAAAGAGCTAATCACGGTGTTGCCAGTGTAAAAGTTTGCTTAGTGCATTATTTAGGATTAACGAAAAACTTGAAAAATTTTTGATATTCTCTTCATAACAACATTATAAAAAAGAATGCTTAGGATTAAGGCAAGTATTGCATTTGACACAACTTGAAAAAACTTAAAAAAATAAACAATTGGGCTGTTGAAAGGTTAGGATTAAAACAACTCTGTAATTTTTAATAAAATAATTTAAAAAAACAAAGTTCACCCTAAGAACTTAAAAAAATGATTTGGGGCTTTGAGTTGATGACCTGGCACCTAAAATATCTACAGGCAATGAAAAAGATAAGAAAAGATAATAATAAAACAAAATCTTTTAATTGCCCACCGTTAAGATTAAAAAAGCAATGATTTCTTAGCATCTGTTTCTGCAATATAAATATGATCCGGAAATTTATTTCTTATGGAGAAACAACCGATAACATCATTCGTCGCGGCACATAATGTGATAATTAACAGCACTGGATTTCAGCAACGAGATATTCACAAAAAAAATTAAATGTCATTCCACCCACTAAAAATCAACCTGATTACGTTGTAATTGACCTTAGCGTACAAGCCGTTTACCGCAAAAGGTTAGACATCAAAAAGCTGCGCACACAACGCATTTACGATACTTACTCAGAGAGTGCACTTCTTGTCCTAGTAACACTAGCCCTTAATGGTAAAACATAGCTCAGCTTATGGAAAACGCTGCCTGGATATCTAAAACCTGTACTAAAAACCCAGGGTACGGTAAAGAGGGTCGCAATACTACTTTAAAAAAAATGCAGCATATATATTAACACTTCAGACAGTAGTTTCGCAATTATCCCAAAACAGATATAGGAAAGAGAAACGCCTTTTCTGAAAGAAGAAGAAAAAAATGGAAGGGGGTGCATGCGTAAAAATCGAGATGTATGAAACTTGATAATTTTTTCAAAAGATTAAACATTAAACTAAGGGCTTTAGTGCAGGCATTTTATTCTATTAAAATCGGCAGGGAAACCTAGTGACAGATAAGGAAGATGTGGTAAGTATAAGGAGAGAACATTTGTCTCATTGGCTGCTATTTAAAGAGAGCGGCAATTAAGATATCCTGAATCCAATTTGCTATGATGCTGTTGAATATACGCCGCCCAGCTAAAGTGAGATTTGAACAACTTTCTTAGACATAAGGAACAACGAAGCTGCTGTCCGTAGGTGAGGAGTTATTAGGATAAATGAAACAACTTATCTCTGCTATTTACCTGAACTAACCCATGGTCAACGATTGCGCAACACACAAAAAATAATCTGAACAAAAAAACTTGTTTCAACATATAAAAAAATATAGAAGGTTTGTTAAAGGCGTATTTGACAATTACTTCATAGATATCTGTTAAGTAAGCCCGTAATATGAATATGGATATATATGTTTAAAACAGGTTATATAAAAAGTCTTGTAAAGTTTTTATTTTTAAAAATTAGAACCAAAAAGCTGATATATGTTTCCTTTTTAAAAAAAAATTAAATTTATTATGGAATACCCTTTGTTATAACACAACATTTCTACTAAAAAAAATGGCACAAATCTTTGGATGTTAAAAAACTGTTTTTTTTTTTAAATTTCAAAACATCTCTTAAATTAGTTGTATTTTTCCTATGGCAACACTGTTTGCACTGTCGAATAGCGTAAGAGAGAGGGAGTGTTTCGTACAATTTTAATTTATGTCAATAGCACCTGTTTGGAAATGTTTGTACTCTGTTCGAAAAGCCTGTTCCAGTTTGGTTTAACATCCCACATACTTTATAATAATTTTTTTAAATTAATTTTTAATAATGAAACATTTATTTCAGCATAAATTCAATGATTGATTTTTTAAAAAAACTAGTTTTATTTACAAGAAGAAATTTAGTAAATTTTAATTATTTTAAGGGTATTATCCGTTTTTTTTTCTAATTAAATTAATCTCGACTGTATTAAAAACAACAAAAACGTGTTGTCGTATCCAAACGTGTGTTATTTTTCGTTTCTCGTAAAAATCTAATATAAATTCAAAAATGTTTTTTTATAAAAAAAAATTTCCAAATTTTTTTTTTTTAAATTTTTCAAAAAAGTTCTTTTTTTCTACTGGGTGTAAATGAGTTAACTCTATAGCTCTAAGTTTTTGTTTTTGTGACCTGTGTTTTAGCGCTTTTCGTAAATAATTTTATATTATTGTTTTGGTAAACAAGTTCTTAAGGGTTTTGTAAGTAAATAAATAAACTGACAACAATTTTGTGGGGACAAAAAAAAAAAAAAATATTAATTAAAAATGTTCTAAAAATAATAATTTTTAATTTAAGATCGTTAAAAAAATAATTATAGAACAAAATAAACAGACAGAACAAAAATTATACAGGAAAATGAGTTAAAGCTAAAGTTTGTCAATTGCAAATGTTTGCTAAACTATTGTCTAAATAAAAACAATAACAATATTGATTGTAAAAAAAAGAATCATAGTTGAGAAATAATTTTTTTTAACTTAGCAAAGAGGAATTTAAATTTCAAATAATGGTTAATTTGTACTTACTTTTTCAAAAGTTTACCTTAAACATGTATTGAATTCATTATAAGATGTTTTAATTAGCAAGATTATTATTCACAAAATATTATTTTTATTAAAAAAAAATTAACAAACTATTACAAATTGGTGTAGAAAAAAAAATCTGAAGTTTTTTATTACGAAAAAAACTAAAAATAATAAGCTTAACGCTACAAGTATTATTGAAAACGTGCCTTTTTACAATTAGGTATAACTATAGAATAAAAATGTTAAAAAATTAAAAATAAAACCAAGTAAGAAAGTTATAGTCGGCCAAGCCCGACCATCTTTTACCCTACACCCTAAGTTATTTTATATATAGTAACCGCGTATTCACAGTGTATATGAAGCTAATGTGACTTTCGTGAGTGAGGTCAACTTACCCCCTTATTTCCTAAAACACAACGCCCTAAAACAAAAACAACATGTAGGGAAAAGTTTTTTTAATTTTAGTTTTTTCCATACAACTGTTTTAGTTATTATGCGTTGTGTTTTACGTAATTAGGCCCTTAATTTTCGGGTAAATGCCGTCAAGTAATGAACCAATGTTTGCAAAATTTTTCCGGCGCATTTCTATTAAAAAAATATTTGCTCATGTGTTAAAATATTTCGATGGCATTATTTATCTGGAATTTTTGGGGTTAAATGTAAATTCGGGGACCAATCATCATCACAAGCAATTGAGTTGCCAAAAAATGAATCATTGCCAAATTTCATCCTAGTATCTTCAAAGTTGTGACTTGTACTTTGTTCACAAGAGTACATGGGCACCCAGCCGGATGGATAATTGGGCGGAGGGTTGGACAAATATGCTTTAAAGAACTCCGAAAGTGATTCTGAGTCGATCAGTAAAATTTAAGATAATTCTCAGGATAATATTTTTGATTGATACAAATATCTGCACAAGCTCTCAAGCCCAAATTATTATCGTTAGCTGAAATGCAAGACCACGAAACTAACAAAAACTTCCAAAATTGATCTCTTAATATTTTTGACTATACTTTATTAAAAAGCAAATGACAATAAATTTTTTAATGTTACAAACAAAACCTGAAACAGATTGCGGAAAAAAAAATAATTTACAAGCACTGCCGTTGTAATTTAGAAACTGTACCTAGTTTCTATAACTTGTGAGAAGTATTCTCATCGAGAAATTTTGGCATATCGCAAGTTAACATTAAACATTTATAATAGTTTTTCATTAATTCATTTTGTCCTTGACAGGGCAAATATAAATTTCTCGACTAAAGAACTTCTCAAATACCATACAGAAACGAGGCACTGTTTTTGCTTCTCTCTGTAAATTTTATAAAATGTAGTTATGTGGTTTTGCAGCTGACGATATGTTTATCAGTTTGCAATTTTAAAATATTATTATGTTGACCAATAAAGTATATATAGTTTGGATCTATAGATCCAAGCCAAGTCAAAGTGGACTGACAACACTTGGGTCTCAGACGTCGAGCAAAATCGGGAATTTTTTTTGCAAGTATAAGGACCCGTTAAATATTTTATGCAATTTTTTAAAAGCTACATAGGCTAGTTAAACAGTATTAGTTATCGACTTCGAATTTACTACCTTGTGGTGTACTAAAATATCTACATTTTGAACAAAATGAGCTTCTCTTATAAAATATTTTATGCGAAATATCAAGGGCTTTAGAGCCTGCTAAAAAGTTGTTCTATTGTAATATTTTTAATAAAAAAAATCGGCTGCAAGCTTGCTACAAAGTTATTTTTTTATATTTTTAGGGCTCAAAATATTTTAGCTGGATCCGATGACTGGGTACATAAAAAGTCTAATGTGAAGACCAAAGCCGAATATAGCGCTCTGACTGGTTTACAATTGAACAAAATAATTTGTTTATCTTAAATATTTGATTTTCTCAATGTTTTTAAATTTAAATACATAAACGCCGTTGAACGAGTGTCAAGTTCATATATGATTAAAAAGCTTTTTTAATGTTAACATTAAAGCTCTATTTTTATAAATTTCTTAAAATTTCGTTTTAACATTGCCGTTAATTCACATAAGTTCATGTCTTGGAATGAAGCTTTTTTAAAACATTTAAGAAAAAATGTAAGTGCTGCAAAGTAATAAAATATACATAAAGCTTTATTCGTTTAAAAAAAATTTTTTAGACCGCCAATATATTTTAAATAATTAACAGGTAAATAAAAATGTGTTTTCACACACAAATATTTTAGGATGAACTATTTGTTTTGGAATTACTAATTTGGGTCAGTTTTTATAATTGTAAGTCGACAAACAATGACTGCATTTCTGTGTAAACCTTAATAAATATGTATTTATGTAAGTACATGTGTAATAAAAATGTATAAAAAGTAAAAAGAAAATTTTAAACGTTTCTTATTAAAAAAAATTAGTAAGAAGGTGAAAGTCGATCAAGCCTGAAGTAGGTACTGGCATCTGTAAAAAATGTTTGCAGGTCAAGGAGACTTCCGAAATTGGAGCTTAAACGACTTAACTAATTAATTGATTTCACACATTTTTGTTACACTTTGTGAAAATATTTTTTATCATATATGAATACAAATATGTATATTTAATTTAAATTCGGGTAAATAATAAGCAACTATTTTTAGCACCATTTCCATTAAAAAAGGCTTATTTATACCTGAGCTATGATCAAAAATAGATCAAATAGGCTTAAGACCTCTAAAACAAAAATTGTGTGTGATGATTTTCTACAGTATTTTTATGTGTCTCTGAAAAAATTTCACATATAAAAAAATGTCTCGTTTTAAAAAATTTTTTAAACTTTTAGCTCGTACGAAAGCACGATTTAAAAAAAACACTCTAATTTTTTGTTTTTCATATTGATTGGTCAAATAAGGCATTTCTTTGCCAATGTTTATTCCATAAAATATATCGTTGGCTCATAAATAAAGAGGCAAAAATCGGTTTTTTATATGACGGTTTTGCTTATTACAATTTTTTGATTGTTTGTTTGTAAAGTAAGAAAATATTTAAGTTACGCTTTGTATACCCTTTACATAGTGATAAGGTCATTCCGTTTATCATTGCTTTAATATCCATTTGCGGCCTATAAAAAATACATATGTTGTGGATCTTTCTCAACAGGACAGTCGATTAAGCCATGTCCATCTGTCTGTCTGTCCATCTCTTTAAATCGGAGCGAAATAAAGTCAGACTTCCCGTCCATTTTAGTGTAAAACTATCAGAAATATTTTTAGGTAGAAAGATTTTAAAAATTAGCGAGAACCTTAGAGAATCACTTATTTTAGGACAAAATCGATGCATTTATCCATATATCTTAGAAAATATAGCTTCTGTTGCCTCAAAACTTCGGACATATGTATGTGCGCTACAATTCATGAAAGTATGTTTTATTATATGCGCACTTCAGAAACTACAAGGATTAAACCGATCAAAAGATTTTAAATATTTTAAAAGTTTTAAAAGTTATTCCTTATTTAATTTTGTTGTATACGACAGTATAAGTTCAACACGACGATACGTGTTAATAAATACTTGCTAAAGGTGTCTTCAGACTATTCTGCAAGTTCCCAGATTTGTTTTGAAATTTTTAAAAGCAAAATGAAATTATTTTTGATCTAATTGTAATCTACTATATGGCAAAGTTTTCTTTTATATTTCGTGTCTACCAGGACAAATTTATTGATCAGCAAGCTGAGCTACTTTTTTCTTGTACAAATGGAGGCTGCGGTGTCAATGCGGTTTATGTTTACAAAGCTTTTTTGACACTAAAACCAACAAAATCTACTCCAAAAACGCTGTGATGTATGTAGTTGTTGTTGAATCGCCCCTACCAGGGATGGCTAACATATTATAAGGTATTATTTTCTAATTGATTCTTAGCACTTGCTTATTCGCTACACCTTAAAAAATTGTTTTTAGACAAATTATTTTTGTTTTAGGTATTTGTAGTTATAGTACACTTGGATTGTTGAAATAAAATTTGCAGCTTTCCATGCCTTGTTTTCTTATTTTGATGAAGTCCAAATTTAAATGACTTACAAAAAAAAATTTTTAAGGGATAAGAGCTTTGATATCGTCGAAATTCTTTGCGTATTTTATAATATTTCGAAACATATTTCTCTACACTATTCATTACATAAAAATATTACAATTATTTCGGAAAAAAATTTATGTACGAGTTAATAATAATTTATGTAATATTTAAAAACCAAAGCTATTTTGTTTTTTATTCCTAATACATCTAAACATTTGAATTGTGAAAATTTGGACCAACACTCTTAATCATTTAAAAAGTTTTTGAGTTTTTCTTCCAAACAATTTTTGTAATCTTAATTGCTTTAAATATGAAAAAAAAAATTCCCACTTTACTATAATTTAATTTTTTTTATAAGTACATACTTTATTTTTTAATTAAACAAAAATAACTTATAATACTTAAAACGAAATAGACGGAAAAACAATATATCTAGATGAAGTGACAACTACTTAACTAAAAATATGCTTTAATCAGTCTTATCATTATTAAATACATATGCAAAAACTATTAGGGCCATTCATTTAACGAAGAAAAAACTAGGAAAATAAAATAATATGATTTCAAAAAAAATTATTTTTGAATTAAATTTCAATTTAATTATTTACTTAAACAAACAAAACCAAATTATAAAATAGTTTAGATTTTACACCTTGACCTCTTGAACTATTTTACTAACAATTTAGTTTTTACTAACCATTAATAAAATGGCCCTAAATATCACAGACTTTAATTTAAAGTAATTTATTATCTTTTGCTTTCAAAAGGCAATCAAAATACTTTTTTCCCTAAAGTATAAATCATCTTTTGATTATTTGCAAGAAATTAAATTGTGATATTAACTTCCTAGTTTTTGCAGCTCGTTGATGGTGTAAAAACTTATATTAGACGTCAGGGATTGACTCGTATTATTTCCACTGGTATTTGTATTTTCTTTGGCAACATTTTGTTCAACCATTAAAGGTACAACAAAAATACCATTTTTGCAGGCATGTTGCATTTTCATGACACTTTCATAACTGGGTGGGGCAAATTCACTGTATGAGGGTGAGGGCGTTGGCGGTGGTATAGGACTATCCTGTGTATTTGCACGATTATTACGTTGGGTATCACTGCAACGTCTATCCGAGCAAGCCATTAGCAAAAAGAAGGCAGCCAAAGCCAAAAAGGTAGCCACATACCAAACAATCGTTATAATATCCATGGCAGTTTGCGATAACTCGTTTGTTTCACGTACGGCTGTAATGTTACAAAAATAGAAAAATTATTAAATAAAATTATTTATTATAAGCTGTTAATATTAATTATAAATTAAAAAGAAGTTATCTATTATTGTTTAACCAGTTTTATTTCTTTATTACAGGGTTAGACACACCTCCATTTCGGTTTGTTCTATGAAAATTTCATCATGTTTTTTTATTTTGACGCAACTTTTATGAGGTGATTTTTTTAAATATTATAATTCATATAATATTAAACAAACTTATTGTCTTTTTATCTTCATTCTTTTAATTTATTTATTAGTGTGTTTTTATTTATAGGTTTTTTTTTTGTAATTGTTGTTAATACTGATATTTATTACAGGTGTAATGTAAAATCTGTTTGTTTTCTACCTTAACAGCCCAACCTGCAAAATTTGCCGACAATATCTGTATCAGACAAGTCCGAAAAAAATCTAAGTTGATTTGTACTAAAAATATGCAACGAAACTTAATATCTTTGCTAATTTTGTATGTGAGTATTTTTTTCACTGCATGAGGGGTGTGCAGTTTACACTAAGAGATCTAAAATGGATATGGACCGGAGTTGGGACCTGTATCGTGGGAGAGAACATTAGATTATCCTATAGGTCTGAATACAGACTATCTAGTGAGTGTATTGTGTTTCTACATTTCCTAAAATAAAGGAGCATTAGCATTAACGAAACAAAGTGACGCAGTGGTGCGATGGTAGCGAGATAGACTAGTAAATAGAAGACGTTGGTTCAGCTTTCACTTGAGGCAAGTTACGTTGTCTTATAAATAAAGCAATCAATTTTTGATTTTGGCTTTATTCCCCATTTTTGTCTCTTTTTGCTTAGAAGAAATAAACGTGTTGAAAGAAACTTTATTTGAAAAAGCAAATTTTTCTACCGATACTAACCGAGTAAAATGTATTTTCTAAACCAGCTACGAAGTTTCATCATCACTATTTTTTGAACGGTAGTAATGTCTTTGGCTATAAAACCACTTATTTTACTAATATAATATCCAGAAACAACACAAACTTAAAAAAATATGTGTAAATTTTTTTTTAACAGTTTAAGTTAAAAATATGATCAAAAAATTCTGACAATAACAAAATCCACACAAAACGCCCCAGACTCTTCGGGAAACGTAGCACATAACAAAATTTTAACTCGATTTTTTATCAGAATTCTCTTGGATTTCTGTTGGACATGTCGGCAACGAATTTCCCACGATATGCCTGACAGATTTCATGTCTACCACTACATATGTTTCGCTGTCAGAAATCTGACAGAATTCGTTAAGAGTTCTGCACAATTTCTGTTAGATATGTAAAATATCTGCCAATTGTCGGCCAATTTCGCTGGCTGGGTTGCTACATAAAGAAAAATTGCTTGCAAGAACTGAATTATTCGATTGAAAATAAATTTAGTTGGAATTTTTTTCTGTATGTAATTATTTCAGCAACATTAAAAAACTAATTTTTCATTTTCTTAAATATAATAATTATTTCATTAGATTAAAGTGGAGCACATTAATACAAACCAAAGTTTGCAATTTCAGTTCTCATTTAGTTCTGAGATAAGTGTTTGTTTATGCTGCCCTCTTTAAGTTTTTTAGTGGGGGTGCCAATAATAGCTTGGCAAGGGTTTACTTTATTTTTTTTTAACTTTGCCTCTACTAGCTGGCTGAGCTTTGTTTGCGAAAACAAGGAGTATTAATTTCAGCGAGAGCCAAAAGTGTAGCTGCAAGTTAAAGCATAAAGGCTGTTCATGGGCAACTCTACGTAAAACGGCCCGAAATTGGAAAATTTAATTTATTTATTTTTTAAAAAAATCTTTGAATTTAAGTACATAAACAATCGAAATATAAATTTAATTTTTATTAATATGGCAAGAGTTGAAAACGATCATATGCTAAATAATATGCGCTTTATTTTTTTTTGTCACACCCTTCATATTTTCCAAAAAGCTTTTTTATTTTTCACAAGTTTTAGGTTTTTGAAATATTAAAAAATTTGAATTGAGAAAAAAATTGTATGCTGGTTTTATCTTTTTAATTAGTTTTTATTCATTAAAAATTTACTTTACATTATTTTGCAAGCAGTCTGTAATTGAAAGGAGAAGGGTATTTATAAAATGCCGCTGGCAAACAAGTCATTCTTACTTCTTTGTCTGAACTTTTAAAACCAGTTAAAGCTTTGCTAATGTTAACCCACTCTAACAACTAAAAAACCCTAAATCATTTACACATTTGGGGTATTCAAACGGTATGCTATCAAGTCATATTGTCTTAAAGTTTTAATATTTTACAATAGTTTAAAGAAATTGTTGTTGTGCTTTAAAGAAAAAAGTTCTATAATAATAAGACTTTTTGAACTTTAAACTGGCCGAAACTCTTTAGTGAATCCGAAGATATAATTAACAAGTAAGTCGCAGTCATTAATTTTAAAATATTTTTGAAATTACTTATTTTTCCTTTTTTCTTCAGCAGCTGATTCAAATTTCAAATAGCACACTTAATTATAACCGGATGCTCATAACAGTAGTATTTTTTTGTTTTATTTTCTTAAGACACATGACTTTATGACTACCTTGTGAATACCCTAATTATTATAATAGTGCTAAGATAACATTGTAAATGTGCGTCAAATTCATATTATAAAACGCTTTACATACAACGTTTTATTAGAATTCTCTACTTATTTATTTAAAGTTACTTTAGGTTTAAATACAAACAAAATAATTCTTAAAGTTTTTAATTTAACCTGTTTTTAATTGCAAAATATTTTTTAATATTTTTTTTTTCTGAAAGTTGTTAATAAAACTTCCGGTAAACAAAAAAGTGTGTATTTGTTTAAGACTTTACAGAATTTTAATTTAGTTTTTTTTTACAAATTCTTACGTATATTCAATTTTGGTTCTTTGAATAACTCAAGTTATAAAACATTTTATTAATAAAAAATTATAAACAATTTTGTAAACTTTAAGCAAGAGGGTTTTTATGTATAAGTCGTTAGATGATCACCAAAAACATATGGTTGATATAAAAGATTTCACAAAATTGAAAAAAAAAAATAAAACAAAGACTTGTAATTTTTTTTTTGTTTAAATTCACACACAAACACCATATTTGTATTATTATTTTGCCTCCAAAAACTTTACAACAGCAATTTAATTTGTGTAAAAAATAATAAACACTTACTGGTTACAATAATTGTTGAATTGCTACTGTCTAAATCAGCTGTTGCCGTATCCGTATAATTTGTGTCTGCTACGTTGGTTCTACTATTTGGCTCCCGAAACAATGGTTCGAAGTTACGTTGATGATGACCGATTATAAAATGATACGCCTGGCCGTGTGTTAATGACACCAGAACAGTCATAACTGCTGAAATAATAAAAAAAAAAAATAAAGAACAAATTAGAATGAAAAGTGCAAAATTGTGGTAAATGTGTGAGTGTGTGATTTTTTTTTTTTTTTTTGTAAAAATTTTATTAAAATATAGATATAGAATGAGGATCTACACGTTTGTCGAATTGACAGTGAATAAAATTAATTTCATATTAATAATAATTGTTTGCCTTATCTTATCAATTTATTTATTTACTTTTGTTGTGCTTTTGCCGCACTTCAACAATTGCAATATATTTTGATTTTTTTTCTAATATAGACTTTGTGCAATATTTTGTTAAAATTTCTTATTTTAACTTTAAATTTACAAAATTGACCAATGCATTTATTTTATTGCTGTTCTTCCTGTTTGTACGATAAGATATCAAATGTTATGTAGTACAGTAAAGTATAGCAAATTAGAACTAAGATGGTCGGAAATCAATTTACCTTTTCGCATGTTTGAAAGAAAAATCAAAAGTCTTAATTTTATTTATTAATTTTTTGTTATAAAAAATATTTGGAAATGACAGTTTGGGGTTTTATTCTATTTAAATTTAACACATAACCACTTGATATTCGTCGAGGTGACCACCCTCAGTTTACTGCGCTATTTGAGTCTATCTCCAGTGAGCGAAAGAAGAGCAAATTTTTCGTCTATTTTAAAAGGTGTTTAACGGTCATTTATTTTAACTGAGTTATTGAACATTACAAAAACATTAGATTTTTTTTGCTTTAAAAATGTAAAATTTTAGCCAACGAAAAACGCCATTTGCTCACTATAGATTATGAGGAATGTGCTCTTCGCTTTCAAAATATGAGAAATTGTTTGTGAAATCAGAGGTATTAATTGTAAAAAGGGCAGAATAGAATCCCGAGGACAACCACAAAATTTCGAATGCCAAAAGTTGAAGGTGTCACTTCGATAAGAGGGTTATTAAATCCGGTGCTTTGTGAATTAAAGACGAAACATCTTTGTATTTGCAAAATGTTGCTCGAAGGCTTTAAAGAAAAATATTTTTGCAAAAAAAAATTTATCTTTTACCTAACCTAAAGCGCAAGAGATTGTCTGATAACACCAGCATTTGGATCTTTTCATGTTTATAAAAATATTTTTTTGATCGATGCAGAACGCTCTCTATGTGACACGCTAACTTCAATACAGGGTGTCCGAAATCGGCTTAATTGATTTATGGGCTCACAAAACAAAAAATTCTTTCGGCGATAATAGAAAATGGCCATAGCTTGCAAAGAGTAAAACTTTAAACAAAAATAAATGCACAACTATTTCAAATTGAAAACTAAACATTTTGATAAGACCCCCAATAGAACAAATAATTAAGTTTATGTCAATTATAATTTCTAGCCGGTGCAATTTGTGAGATTCTACTGTATTAGATATTCGTATTTTATTTCATACTTAACAGCGTGTTACTGCATGTTTTAATTTTGTTCATATGTCTGTATCTTTTTTAATTCTTAAAGTAACTTTTCTTAAATACAGAACGATATTGTCATAAATGTCATGATAATTGTTGTCTCTTGGTAACAGGTTTAAAAAAATATTTTTTTTCTGTTTTAAAGCCCACGTAACATACTCGATAAGGATATCAGTGAAGATGTTTGTAACATCAAAGCTCTATAATCTGGGATTCATTTTATGTTACACCGATCGACTTAAAATCCTTTTCTGGGTCCACTTAAGTACGTCCGTATAAATGGGTGACCATGTATTGTCGCGATCGAAGTATAAGTAAAATTTTGTAAGGTATTTAACTGAAATTGGACACAGAAATAACTTTTTGCTATAAGGACAAATTATAATGAAGCTAATAATTTGCAATTAATAATTTGCACATATCCCCCATACAAATTTATTCCCGGAATGAGGGTTTTGTGCCGCAAATGCCTCGAATATGACTTATCTTTGAAAAATTTTACATAAGCTTATAATAAAATAATTTCTGTTTATTCGGCTTTAAGTTCTCTGTTAAAATTGTGATAGCAAAGAATGGAAATTTTTATTAAAAATTAAGTAATTCCGATACTAGCCGATTGTAATGCATTTCCGAAACCAGCTACGATTTCTTGTCAGTACTCTTTCTACTCTGTACTACACTGTAAGTGGAATGTAAATTGATTCTTTCCAAACCATTTTTAACTAGAATTTTAATTCTGGAATTTTGTTTATTCGTTTACTTTTCCACTAAATTTCAGTTACTGAGTCAATACTGAGTAATAAAAATAAATTACAAGTACGGTTTTGTACTCACAATGCTTATGACACCGTTACGGCTTGATATAAGTAAACCTAACTTGGTTTATTTTTTTTGTGGGCATTCCACTGTTAATATCTTTAAGAAAAAAATGTTTACTCTCACCCAATAGCACTTATAGCAATTTTAGTCTTACTGTTAATTAATTCTATATATTAAAATTTTAAAAAATGCTTTGCTATGAGCGTTAACACTTCAATATAAAGTTCAAAATTAGACAATATAATAAATTTATAACAATATCCTTAGCTATTCTCATAAGCTCGTTATAAGCAGCATCAAAGCCATTAACCCAATAGAAATCGTTACTTCCTTTTTGAAAAATATTTTTAAACTTGACTTTAATCTTATTAAATCTACGTGGCCTTAAAGTTAAAACATTCTATTTTTTGCCATAAATATTTGAATTAACAATAAGCATCTAAAGTATTTTTTAATAAAATAAATTGTTGTGTGAATTTAAAAATGCTAATATGAGAAAAATTAAAAAAAAACAAAAGATTTGAAAGTAAAACTGCCCCTTTAATTTGCCTTCGTTACGTTAAATTTTTTAAGTGAATTGCATAAACTGTTAACTTAATTTTATTATGTGCGTAATTTTATAAACAAATTAATTTATCAGAAAAACATTAAATGAAAATACTAACTCATAGATAATTATATTAAAAAAAACTGTAAATAAAAACAATGCGGCAGTTGTTTATCAATCATTTGTTTAAATATTAAATTATTTTATTAACAAACACACTTAGCCATTGCAAAAACAAGCATAGACTCGATTTAAAGGAGTTAATTCATTATTTAGGCAAACTTTTTTATAAAAAATTAATATACAAACCACGAGTAAATTTACGGCAATTTAGTCTTAGAAATAATTAAATATGTTTTTAAACATTTTAAAAATTAATTTGTATCTTATATTTAGTATTTACGCTGCGTCTTCACGTAGCAATTTTAATTGCTGAGAAGAAGCAACAACATCGGCATAAAAACGGCACAATGATTGCTAATTGCTGCATATGACAATTTGCGGTCTACACGTCACAGTTTGTATGAGAGCAATCAAACTTTAGCAATTGCCGCAATAAATATTGCTACTTGAAGACCCTAAGTTAGATATACAATTTTTTTTTAAACAAATTTGAAAATTATTTCTTTACTGCTTTCGTGTTCTCATGACAGATCAAATCATTCTTTTTAGCTAATGCTAAATGCGGCGGTAAAGGAAGTACAATAAATACGCTTAATAAATCAGATAACTAAATGATTGATCATACTCTAATGAATGTTTAATACCCTCCACGAACACCATGTTACTTCTACACATTACAAGAATCATTAGGAACATAGTTGCTGTAATGCATACGTGCCTTGTCATGTTTATACAACAACAACTATCTTTTTTCGCTCTTTAACTAGTCGGGCATATAATTTATGAACGAAATACAGGTTGCATTGTTTAAGATAATTAGAGAGAACTTGACAAGTATTTTTTTGGCAAGGGAACAAAACCCACTAAATATGTTTATGTTTGGCGATCGGCAAATGTCCTTTCGAAATATGATTCAATGGCCATAAGCTCTTCGTATTAAATTTTATCTGCACAAAGCTATGTAAAAAATATTTTGGCATCACTCATACATTCATACTTTCATACACGGGAAAAATTATATTCATTTTTTCAACTAACACAATACCTTTAAAAAAATACCGTCTTTATTTAAAATTTAATTGTTCCGATTAAGTATTTAATTAAATTATATGCCAACCAATTTGTTTATTTACAAATCCCTTAAAAAAAGCAAACATTTTGTATAAGATTGTTCCTTTTGCTGTATATATTTCGAGTGTTGCAATGGACGTTAACGTTAGCACTTTATTGACTTAGCCAGTAGCTTGTTAACACCCAGTCAGCAAAAGTGTCCGATATCTGTAAGATATCTAATAGAAACGTCGGCCAAATTTTATTAAATTTTTAATTAGTTCTATCAGATTTTGACCGCAAAACATATCGAGTGGTTATCGAAATCTTTCGGACATGTGCTAAACTCGGGGAGGAAATATCAACCATAAATCAAAGAGAATTAAAAAGGTAAAGCAATTGAAAACCTGTTAAAAAAAAACAAAACATTTTTACGGCTTTTTTTCATTACATTTTTTATCAAACAATGTTTTTTTTCAAAAAAAATCGGAAATCGGAAATGTTACAGACATGGCGTATATCAAAATTCCCAGACATGTTTAACAGAAATCTGCAAAATATCCCTACGAATCAAGTCAGATTTTTTTATAAACTTGTCTGATACAGAGATTGTCGGCCAATTTCTAATATAAATAAAAAGCTTTATATAGCACAACAAAATGTCTTCTTAGCATAGATGATAGAGTGTAAGGCTGGCAATAAAAAGTCCCAAGGTTCGAGCCGTGGCTGACACTTGTAATATATATACAGAAAATTAATTGTTCTGAATAATAAAATTATTGAACAGTTTTTTTTTAACCTAAAATTATAAAAAAAAATTAGGAAAACATTTTTTACCAAAATTTTTGTTAAATTCTAAAAAATAAATTAAATTAACATTTTTGATAAAATTTTTAAATCAAGTTTTTGTTATTAAATTTTTAATTGCAAACATTATAACTTTAACTGAAACAAAATTTATTTATATATTTTTTTAATATATTTATTGCACTTGCAAATCCGTTTGCTGGTGGAAAATCAATTAAATTTTAATCAATATTACAATATTTTAATTAAAGCTGGAAACGAAATAGAAAATCAAATTTAACATTTTTTACTGCTGGCTTTTAACTAGGCAAGCCTTCATTTACAGAGATTATTCTTCCAAATTTTGTCCCATATACCTTTTAAAAATACTATATTATAATTTAAAAAAAAACTTTCTTTAGTCGGCCTTTTATAATATATTTTTAAAGTCTTTAAAGCAACATACAATATTTTAAATATGTGAAATATTTTATTAACTCTTTCTTGAAATAAATAGCTTAGAGGTAAATAGATGTAGGGTATATGTAGTTTCGGCATCACTGACTCTAAGTTTTTTACTTGTTTGTCAAATATTGTAGACCTAGAAAATCACACACCCATGAAGCGGTAACAATCGTTGTTGAGTTTTTTTATTTAAGATATTTCTAATTAAGTGATTTTTCAATGCGGAATGGGTAAACTATGCAAAAATTCTTCCGAAGTTATTTGTCGCCTAGTTTCTATTATTTTTTTTTTACCAGTTACCCATATTATTTATTAAAATTGCTACACACGCATTAAATTGTTAAATTAACGTTAGTGAAATTAGACCAATTTAATTAAATTTATTTAGAGCAATTAACCGTTTTTAGTCAGTTAAAAATGGGCTTTTTATATAAACGAGCGAAAATTGCTATGCGAATTTAGGAGACATTAAATATTAATTTAAAAAACAAAAAAATATATATATTACTAAAATATATTTTTAATAGCTAAATAATTCCCCCTTGTTTGTAATGAAAATTTTTAATTTGTTATATAAGAAAATGGTAATTTTATCAAACTCAATTTAATACTTTAAATCAGTGATCGGCATACCCATGAATTCTCATGTTTTGATTGTGTTGGTTTTTAGCTTTTGAGCGCAATTATTGTTGGCTTATGACACTAGGGTGACCAAAGTTGAAAATTTAAAATATATTAAAATTGCAATAAAAAAGTTTTGGAATGCAATATTCAAAATTAAGTGAGTTATGTGAAAGTAAAAGTTTCATAAATGCAAAATAATTCTGCCGATCACCGCTTAATATTAAATATTTTTATCTTTGTTTATCTCACCGACGCAAGGTGTTCCTTAACCAAACATTAAGATAAGGACTATAATGTGCTTTTAATTAAACTTAATTACCATTTGAATATGTGTAAGTACATACATACATATATGTTCTTAAATACATATGTACTTAGTGATAAGAAATCTAGATAATTGAGGTAAGATAAAACATATATAAATCATACGAGTGTTCTTAGTTTTTTAATAAAAATTTTTTCGAACTTTGGTCTTTATTTCATACGTGACATAATTCAAAAAAGCAGCTGTCAACAAAATGCGGTGTATTTTCTTGGACTTAAACTTGGTTTTTTAGGCAACTACTTTTTATGGTATTTTTATCATCCCAAAAATAATCGTTTTCTTTCTATGAATCCCAAAACTTCGGATTATCAATGGACCCCTCAAAAAGTGGTTTCGTCAGTTTATGTTTAAAAGCTGATTCCAACAATCAACCAAAAGATCCATTTTATAATTTTTTTACATATTATAAAAAAAAAGTTTGTTCCTAAAACTAGATTTTGCAAAAAGCCAAAAATGTCTTAAAATGCATTCAAGTATAATTCGGAAAAAGGGCTTTCTTCAGGACTTCGCTATGATTTAGAAAATCTAGACAATTTTAGACTGAATTGATGTCTGCATAGGTGCTGTTAAACTTCACGGAGGATACGATTTCTTAAGTACACTTAAAAAAATTATTACAGAAACTGATTATAGGTCATTGAGGAAGTATTCCGTTAAGTTGTTTTTAAATAAAAAAAACAGTAAAATTTTAATACAATATTTTTTAACTGGTTTGAAGGGTTATTCAAAGCTTCAACTAAACAAAAATACTGATTTTCAGTTGAAGTAAATTTTGTCAGTTATTTTTTAGTAATATTTAACTTTGTTATTTTTTTCTGATACATTGTGTTTTGCTTTAAATGACAGAAAATCTAGTTAACTTTAAGTTAATTATTTGATGTCTAAATTCAAATGAAATATTTTGTTAATTTAATGAATATCTTGTTGGAGGGTTTTTTTTATTAATATCCAGTTATTTTAAATAGATATTCAGTTAATTTTACATAAATAACTTTTTGGGTGTACTATTGCCAAAGTTTTGCATTCCCTGCAAGTTTTTTTGTCAAAAAGTAAAATTGTTTTGCCTGTATTTGAAAATCAAATATCCCAGAATCTTTTTTTTATAAAATTTTAAATCATTTATTTAGTGGAGTTTTAGGTAAAATATTACTAAGTATATTTTGGCGTTATAACCAAGTCTGAACCAACTTTCAATTTTTGAGGCTCATTAAAAGCAAATGGTTAGTTATCTCGCCAAAAAGGATTTCACTATGTCTGACAGTAGAGTCGAACCTATTCTATCCCGTTAACGTATGTTTTGTTACTGTTGCACAGTGTAGTTTGTATATGTTTGTCTTTCGCTTAAAAGACATACCATTAGAGTGGTAAAGATATTATGCGTTTGTGCAGATATTTGTAACACATTAAAATAAAAGTCTAAAACTCACCTTCAATTATGCCTATCAACTAAAAACCACTGTCCATATAAGCATGTCCGTCTGTCCCTTCGACTTGGTAGCCATGTACCAAGTAGAGGGTATGTTTTGAGGAAATTTGGCACAGATTCCACTCACATTATTTCACATAGCTCCCATACAAATGTCTCCCAGGAATGAGTATTTTGGATCTTAACTACCTCGAGTAATTTTTCTAAG
Organism: Melanophora roralis; assembly: GCA_963583895.1. Taxonomy (NCBI): domain Eukaryota; kingdom Metazoa; phylum Arthropoda; class Insecta; order Diptera; family Rhinophoridae; genus Melanophora; species Melanophora roralis. Next base: position 79,329,839 of record OY757191.1, read on the forward strand.
ATAGTTTCCAAATATAAAAAACTATAGCACACAACTTCTTATCCGTCAGACCACAATTTACAAATGGATTCATATATGCTTACTGCCGCTTAACAGCGTCTGCTCTCACAGATATTGTTATTTATTTATTGTGGTTGGACTTAAACCAATAAAATTTTCATACTTGTTACATTTTAAATTCTTGATTTAAAATTTTTTTAATAAAAAAAATATGATTTGAAAAAGTTTATTTATAAATCGTCAAAGGAACATCTGTTTTACAACATATTAACAGTATATAAGCTCCAACAAAATATGTATATTTCCTAGTGATTTAAATAAAATACAAAAACCGCTTTAAAAACCTGCTTTAAGTGCATTTTGAATGTTTTTAGTGATATTTAAATAAAGTTGCCAAATTACCGGTTTTAAAAAACCTTCTTCGAATTTCTTTAATTCTCAAAAAAACAGTAAAATCAATAAGTGATCCTTGAAAAAGGCGGATAATACAAAAAAAAGTAATTTCAATTTAATTGCATGCCGATGGTAGATATCTCTTAATTTTATGCAAAATTCCTATATAAAACTGCAACACAACCAAAAGAGGTTTAAAGATTTCGTAAGAAATACCTCTGCCCTTTCTAAAGACAAATCGTTTGTTTTCCTAAATTTTACAAAGAAACATTAGAACATATTTAGTTTTATTACACGTTTATTTGAAAGCCCAATGACTCAGTACGAACCATGGTGCAATTATGTGTATCAGGTGGTGGTGATTCTACAACAACAAAATTTGGTAAATAAAATTTTCGTTTTTGTTGTAATTTTTGTTGGCTCAGGTGTCAAAAAAAGGTATGTAAAAGTAAACAACTTTGACAACACAGCCTGAAAAAAGTAGATCACCTGTGCTCGTAACACCACCTGGTACACATATTTGCACCATGGTACGAACCTTACTCAAAGAAAACAAAAACATAATAAAACCTTATTTTGATTTGAATGCAATTACAATAATAATAATAAAGACAAACAAAAATACACATACACATATAAATACAAACATACGTTCGAAGATAAAAAAACCAGGTAATTTGTTTGTCTAAAAAGGTAAAAATAACTCTTTGTAGTGCAATTAGTACTTTTGGGTAAAATAAAATAAAGAGATATTTATTTACTTAAGCAAAATTTAAGAAAATCATAACTAAATGTCAATAACATTAAAATGTTCAATCTAGTTATAAAATATGGAAAGGGCGAGCATCAATTAACCCCAATGTTTATAGAAAAAATTGTATTAAATTAAAATAAATTATCAAATCCATTTAAAATACAAACATGTGTTTTAGAAATTGTCTTTTTATAAAACATGTAAAAATTAAGTTCCTTAACTAAAAATTTATTGTTAATAAAATTAAAGAAAATAATTAATCTACATATGTATACACAAATAAACATTAAAAAACAATTAAGAAATTTACAGTCGGTAAAGTCCGACCATAGTATACCCTACACCACATTTTATTTTATACTAAGTTCCACCGTATGCCTAAAGTACACGCTGTATAAGCTGACTTACGTGTGTGAGGATTAGCTTGATTTCGGGTAAATGACTACTACGGGTACGGTACGGTAAAAAATGGACCAAAATTTAGCTGGCTCATTTTAATTTAAAAAAACATGCGCACGTGTTAATATATATCAATATCGAAATTAATAAGGCTAAATGCGATTTCCGAAACTTGGACACCATGGTAAATTTTGGACGGACAAACATGCTGCGCAGGAATTAAGTCTGATTCGATCATTACAATTAAAGGTGGGTCTCCACTATTACTGTTAGGCGTTGCGAATACCTGCACAAGCGCATAATATCCCTACCACGTATGTGGCGTGGACTTAGCTAACGGTATCTATAACTATTTGCTTAAACTGGTGTCAGAAACAACGACTTTTAATTGGAGTAGTTATATAAGGGGAGTTTTGTTTATTTTACGCCTAATACTTAGTGGCAGGTTATTTAAATAATGTTGCATTCGTTAATCAACAGCTATTCCGTTAGATTTTATTGAAAACATTAATCAAAAAAAGGTTTTACTAGTATGTTCGAAAATTTGATTTAAAAGGAAATTATTATTATTAAGGTACTCAACAGCCTTATACTTATATAAGTTATTCTTAAGCCCAAGCTTTTTTTATCAACACTAGCCATAGTAGGATACATTTTCGAAACCAGCTACAGATTATCTCACAGTATTTTTTTAAAGGCAGTAGTGCTTCTCCGCTTCCAACATCTATTTAACTTACATGCTATTAAGAAAAGGCAAACGGGATTGCTTTTACACAAAACATTAAGTTTGTACTTGAAATCGCTTAGTATTTGATAAGCTTCGTTAAGTCAAATTTTGTTATGTTTTCAACAGCTGAACACCGCAAAGTTAAATATTAAACGTTAGTTAGGTTTATAAAATTTAACAGCGAACATTCAGTTTTTCTTTTTCTAAAACGTTGCATTCAATAAAAAAATTTTCTTTTTTCTGTGCAAGATTCGGCATAGTCGAATATAGCACTCGTTACTTGTTTTTTATAATTTCAAAGGCTCTAACGTCTTTTTACGCTTAACGTCTCAAATCTAAAATAATTTCACGTTTTAACATGAATTATTTATAAGTTTTAAAAATTGTTTTTATTCGCAATAAAAAAATTGTCCACACAATTAAGTTAAATGGCACACGTGCTTATGTTACGCACATATTTGTCTAATAAAACGAGAGGGCAGAAATACAGAAAAACATTAATTTTGAAATTACTTGAGAAATTACGGAATCAGTCACTTTTTTGTTTAACTGAGGACTTACAACGAAAATTGTAATTCTTGTTTGCTAAATCCACACTATATATCAGACAGCAGTGTAATGCGTTTGAGTCTAGTGCCTACCTTAAATTGAAACTTACCTGACATAGTTAACCAGTTTGGAATACACGATCTATGCCTTCTCAAAAAGAACATTTTTTTTAAACTTATTTTAACTTTTTTTATATATCTTTTTAATAAAAGTTTAAAATTGTTTTTAATTAAAAGTTGTTGTCACTAGAATACGTTTTTTTATACACTTTTAAATTTTTTTTTACTTTGGTTTCTATTTTTAAATTTTCTATAATGCAACAATCACTTTCTACAACCTTAAATTGCACTAGACAAATTCGTAAAAATATTTAGTTTTGCATTTATTTATCTTTTTCTATTTCCTTAAGAATTTTTGCGTTAAAAATACCGGCACTTTCGAAAGATATTATTAGTGAGTCTTGTGTGTGCGCTTTAGACACATTCAGCAAACTGTCAAGTTCAAGATTGTTTACGCTACTGATCATGCAGATGGTTAAAACACCCAGCAGCTTTGAGACAGCACGTATAGTCACTACTACAAACAAATAATGGCTCATACACATACACGAAGGTTTTAATAAAAATTTTACTAAATACAGTGGACGTTATATAGTACAAGATATTTAATGTCAGGTCTTTTTGTAATTTAAAAAAAATTAACCCATACAATTAAATTAGTTAAAATTATCTTTTTATTTAAAACCAAAAGAGTTAAAAATATTTAAGTTCAGGTAAAACCAATAAGTGTTATATAATACATTTGTTGATATGTATGGAAAAAAGTCACTGTAACTTGTAAAAAACTTAAGCAAAAAAATAAAAATAGGCATATTCCTCCAAAAATACTATTTTCTTTTCATCGAATAGTAAAAAAAAATTCTTATTACAGAACTGCCAATAGGCAAAACTGCTATTGGAAAAACTTCTAATCGAAAGTCCGTATTATTGGGCGTCCACTGTATTCATTTACACAGTGTGTTGGCTTGGCTTAGTTAAACAAAACCGAAACTGTTGTTGTTTTGGTTGTCAAAGTGTTAAAATAATTATGACTTTTTGTTTGTTTGTTCTATCACAATGAAACAATAAACATTAGATTGTTTTATTTTGTTAACAATATAAAGATATATATTGTTGTTTAATTATGTAAACTAACACCGATACATTGACAGACGTTGCCAACATAGGTGCCAGATAAGTTTGGTTTAATATCGTCAAAACAACTTTTTGAAGTCTTCAACCCTATAATTTATGGTTTTTCCTTATAATTTTTACTTAATAATAAAAAAACTCGGGATATAAAATGCTTTAAGATAGTTTCTTTAAAAATAGAAAAAAAAATTTAAAAGCAAAATTTATAATTTAAAAACCGACAATCTGTATAAATATTTTACAGTTAAAACAATTTTATTTGAAACAATAAGGACCACTTTCCAATAATTTATTTGCAGATAATTTTTTTTTCTTATCCTTGTTATAAATATAAAAAATATTCTAAAATAATTTTAAAAATCATTAAAATGACGATAAATCATTAAATCTGGCAGCTATGGTTGCCAATGCTGCCTGCATTCGATTGTACAGGATTTTTCATTTATTGTTGTTCATTACAATAAAATTAAAGGGAACATTTTGCACAAATTTTCTTACGATTTTTAAGCTGGTTTTTTGGTTTAACAATAATATAAAATTTCCCCTATTTTTTTAAAGGAGTAAAATTTTTTGCTAAATCGAAATTGGGTGTAGCGTAAAGGTTTAATCACTAACTGGTTATAGCAGTTAAGAAAAAAAATCTGGGTTAATAACAACTCGTCATAGGCTACACAATATTTACTTGACTTAGGGGATATTTCACCTAAAACGCAGAACCCTTATTTTATTTTCTGCAAACTAGGGGTTTAAAAATCAAGTGAAAGTACAAAAATTCCCAAATGCCTTAAAATTATTGTGTGGTGGGGTTCATAGAGTGCGGATTGTACAGAAAATAGTACATACTGGGCGTGTTTCTGGACATTGAGGGGGCCTTTAACAACGTCTCGTTGAAGGCCATTGAAAACGCACTGAGGGAAGTAGGAGTTCAGGGCATCCTCATTGAGTGGATCTGTTCTACACTCGGTGGAAGAATAATCAACTCTGAGTGGGGAAATGAACGTCTGAAAAGGAGTGCGGTTAAGGGAACGTCCACTACGAGCAAGGTAATGCAGAGTGCATTATCTGACTTGTCTGCTTGGGCCAGGGACTGGGAGTAAACCCAGGGAAGACAGAGCTAGTTCGCTTTATCAGGAAGTACAAGGTGGCCAGGTATCTGGGTATCGTTCTGAATGGCAAGTTATCTTGGTGGGCGAACGCAGAGGAGAGGGTTAGGAAGGCTCTCAATGCCTATTATGCCTGTAGGAACGCCATAGGTACGAACTGGGGGTTGCAGCGGGCTATGGTAAATTGGATTTACACATACGTTGTAAGACCAGATCTAACGCACGGTTGCCTTGTATGGTGGAGAGCCCTGGAAAGGGGCGACATAGAAAGCTCTTGACTAAGGTCCAGAGATGTGCGGTACTGGGCATTACAGGGGCCAGGAAAAGTACACCACAGGCAGCGCTGGATATCATTCTGCATCTTCTTCCCATCGAGGATTTTGTTTCTGGAATGGCGGCCAGGACCTTGCTTAGACTTAGTGAGTCAGGTATGCGTGGGGTATGTTTGGATGTTCATGCCGGCATTTTGGGAAGAGTCGCGGATGGTCGACTCCTGGGGCAGTCAGGTGTGACGGACTACATGGTAGTGAAACTTGACTTTGGGATCCTGCCCCAAGTAGTATTTCCGGATAGGGAGGCATGGAAGGGAACGGAGAAGCTGTATGAGGGGTGTGCAGTCTTTACTGACGGGTCAAAGATGGAGGTAGGCACCGGGGCTGGTGTCTATATAATGGGGAAGGAAGGTCCTATACACTTCCGGACGAGTGCAGCATTTTCCAGGCTGAAATTCTGGCGGTAAAAAAGGCCGCGGAATTGATAGGGGAGGATGCGATTGGGAGAGGGGACGTTACAATCTACGTTGATAGTCAGGGCGTGCTTAAGGCTCTAAAGGGACATTATGTCAGGTCTAGAGTCATGGGCGACTGCAAACGTGCTCTTAGAGCGATCATGGGTACACACAGGGTCAGGCTCTGCTGGGTTCCGGGTCATTATGACATTTCTGGAAACGAGATTGCCGATGAACTGGCGAGGAAGGGATCGGCCCGGGATATTAGGTTGGATTCGCCACTACCCTTCGTAACCTAACCTAATCTTAAAATTTTTTACTGGCATATTAAAACTTTTAATATATGTATGTTTGTAATACATATGTTTGTATTATTTATATATACACAGAAAAAAAATCAAACATTTTAATCCGAATGTATCCAAAATTGTATTTAACATTTTTAAGTACGATCAGTACTTAGGGTTTCTCAACCTTAGCAGCAAGCTAAAATTTCTGTCGAATCGCTAAAAGTTACTGAATCGCACTGCAGATTTTAGTTTATTTCGGTAAATGCTTTGCCAATGTATCACAATAAGCCAAACAAAACCTCAAACTAAAAAATACGAGTTGGAGTCTTTTTATATTAAGGTACCGATATGAAACTTTTTCTAACAAATAAAAAGTCTTTTAAATATTGTTTTCTCTATGAATATTTTTATTTGCTTATTTTATTACTCCAACAAAAGTCATATGTTTTAAAACAAATATTTTGTTGCTGTGTTGTTAATATTATTATATTTTTTTTCTATCTTTTTAAAAATGACGATGACATTTGAGTAACCAAGTATTTGATAAATATAATTTTTTATAATACTTCGCTTGAATATTTTTAAAAAAATAAGAAAAACAAAATACGGGTTTTTAAATTACGTATTGCAGAATACAAAACAACTTTATTTCAATAACAAGGTCAATTCGGTTGCTAACTTCTAATGCTTAAAACGATTGTCAATTAAGAACATTCTTAGTTGAATATTATTATTAAACCAGTTTTTGTTTATTTGTTAACCGCTTAAATAAGATCTTAAATTATTTTGCAAAAAATGGCTTGAATGAAATTCTTTACTATTATTAGCCGCTTAAAGTAACCTTTTATACACAAGTTATGATTTTAATCATAAACAAAACTAGTTTAACATGTTCTTATCTTAAAAAATAATTGATTTTAAATTGTTATAATTCAAAATTTATTGATTGAATGTGCGGCCAATAACTTTTACGTGTTAAATGGCACGTGAATTCTCATCACAATTAAAAAGATAAATTAAAATCTATAACAGTCTTTCACAATCTTTATAATAATGTTTTAACAAAAAAATATTTTATAAAATATTTTAAAAAACTCATATTATTTTACTTAAATTATTATAAAAAATTAACACTTATATGTATATTCTCCTAATCAGCCTTGGCTTAAAATTCGGATTCACTGCCTTGTTGTAAAATATGTATGTATATTGGAAAATATTATTTAAATATTACAAATTTTGGAGAGTAAAGCCTAAAATGCACTCTTCTTTTGAGCTGCTTTCTACTCTCTCTGTGTGAGCTTTGACTGCCTGAGTAATCATATACAAGTGACGTATACGAGCTTAACCGGACGCCGAATGATTAATAGTAGATTAAAAGAAATTTACAATAATTGATACATGAATAACTGGTAAAACCTCTTTTGTTATTGGATTATGGCTAAAACGTTTGTTTTTTTTTTTGCCTAAAACGATGAATAATTTAGTCTGGTTATGACGTTTAACTCCCACTTAACGGTATTTTAACTATAATATATATACTTTAAAAGTGGATAGCTTGAAAAGTGATCGTAAACTTATAAATTATAACACAGATCCATTGTTAGAAAGCTTTTTATATCTTTTTCCTGCTGCATTACCTGGAAACTGAATTTCAAAACCCCAGAACCGGGTTTTGATGCAATCGGTTTTTATAAATTACTTTGGTTGTCTTACAGTTTTACCCTCATATTCATATAAATAAATAACCCTACTATTAAGCGCTTTTCTAACAGATTTCTATGGCATAATTGTCAAATAAGCCCTTAATAAGCCTACCTTATTATTATGAATACGACCGTTAACCTTTATTTAATTTATAAGTCTTTAAAAACCCCGATTTAAAAAAGATGGAAAAGCTTTCAGTCCATAAGCTATCAGAAACATAAATAGCTCTTGTGGAAAATCACTTTTTTGACGATTTTTGTGTCAACGTAGAAATATAGGTGCAGTTCCACTTTGACGGGTGTGACCATCTTTCTAACATTTTTGTTTTATTTATAACATTTCTAAATTTTTATTTAAAAAAAAGGTTTGATTTCGATGATAATGTATTTTGAATTGAAAAATAATAAGTAGACACTGAAAGAACACGATTTCTGCTCACAACGAACTCTTAAAGGCTATGAGGGATGTGACCTTACACACAAAAAATAAACTAAGTAAACTTTACTTAAATCAAGCCATAGTGGTGTCAAAAGTACGGTAAGTACGGTTTTTCTAAATCAAGTACGAAATTTCTTACTTTTAGCCACAATTAAGCCAAGAATGGATAGATTTAAGTGTGAAACCGTACTTGATGTAACCAAAAAAAAATTGATTTAAGCCGTAAACTGGATTATTTTGAAAATGAAATGTAATTTTTTTGACTTATGAATGTTTATTAAAGAAGAAGACTTTTTTTATTTTAAATTTATAAATACTTAAAATTTATAATTTAAAAATTTCATTTTTTGAACTTACCAAAGCTGAGATTCGAACCAGGGATTTCTGTACTGCAGCACAAGCGCGCTATACACTTTGTTTTCAAATGTAAGATAATATATTTAAACAACAAGCTTTTTTCTGCTTGATTTGTTGAAGCAACCTGAATAGGCTTGATTTAAGAAAATGTAAGTACGGATAGTACTTAAAAATTTCAGGAAAGATTTTGGATAAATTCAAGAAAAAAATTCTTCATTTTAGAAAGCGGGTTTTCTTTCTGTGTACAAATTTGAGTTCTAGGGTATTTTGACTTTAATTTTTTAATTTTCACTGTAGTCTAAAGTGTTTTTAATTGTATTTGATTCATTATTTTTACAAAAAACTATTTTAGTTTAAGAAAAAAATAATTTTAGAAAATGTAACGGGTGTGACCTTTTTTGATCAAAACGTAAAATCAAGAGCCGACTATTCAGTGTGTGATAATTTAAGAACCAATTGTTTTATTTTTCTTTTCTCTTTTTAATAAAGAGAAAACAATTTTTCTCAAGAATTTTAGCTGCACCAGTTTAAGACAGGGTTTTTAGTGACATAAGATAGACTCTGCGGTTACCAGTGAGGCTGAAATCCCTTACCGGCCAAAGCGCAGTTAGAAATCTCCTAAGTTTTTCGATGAAAGCCGAACGAGTTAAATTAAAATTAAAATTTTGTGTTTTATTTAGTTCTATAAACTAGCTTTTGGACACTTGAACAAAATTAAATGCAAACTTTTTGCTCCCTCGCATAAACTTTCTTTGCATTCGTTGTGCTTTCTATTTAAGTTTCGGAGTAGTGCACTCTGTTCACTTAATCAAACGATAAAAGTCTTGTTACCAACTGATTATTAATACCAATAAATCATAAACAACTACGTTACTCAAACAGAACATACGGCCGGAATAAGAGGCAATCAGGAATAATATTAAATGGAATAAGATAAAATTGTAAATGATGTAACCTGTCAATTGTCTTGCATAGGTCTTCATAAAAAAATCATTTCATTTTCAACACAACTCTCATACACTTTTGATTAATTTTCTACAATAAAATTAGAATGAATTGGTTTTTGCATGCGCTGTACATGTGGACGAACGGAACTTTTAATTAAAAATATTGGTGGCGTTCGATTTAAAATTAAAGCAAGTTGCTGTTAAGCACTTTCAATAGCAATTAAAAATGTCTGCTCAATAAATCTGAAAATGTTGTAATACAATATTTTATTGCTTGTTGATATTTAAAAATTGTTTTAGAAAAACACCTTTTTTTTAAGCTAAATACTCGCAAAAGCTTTAAAGAAAATCGCCATTTAAAACATTACTTTGTAGGATTTTATTATATCGCACGAACCCTTAATCAAAAAAATATGCGTATGCACGTTCAAATAGGTGGTTTCAGCGCCTGCGCATGATAGACAATCACTGACTTTTGCTGACGACGTTTTTCTTTTCTCATTCTTTTATCATTCTATCTTCAATTTTCTTTATTTTATTTTATTTTTATTATCTTTCTTTTGAACTCCTCTGAAGGAATTCACAAAGTACCGACTCCACCCCCTGGTATATAAATTTATTTAAATTTGCTATAAGCTACTTCTAAACTTCAAATACATAAAGTTTGACAGTCAAATTTTTTTGAAAATTTCTTTAATGAAAAAATTTTGGTGAAACTCTTTTTAAATAAGACCAGAGTGTTGAAACGTGATTTATTTCTTGAAAATGTGTTTCTCGAAAAACATACAACCAAAACTGACACTTTTTCGAAAATTTTAGCTTCACACTGTTGGCTTACGTAAAAAGAAATTTTAATATATGTTGGAGCACAAGGGGTTCAAAGGCTCATACACTTCTGGTGCTCTAAGCAAAAATGGTATTTTAGTAACAAGTGCAAGAATAAGTTGGCATAACTCGCTACCGGTTAAACATCTCACATTATCCTTTTGTGGCCTGAACTTCTACAAACTTCATCTACTAGTTTTAGTATATGGTAATTTAATTTAAGAAAACGGCACTTGAACCCCTTGTGATCTAAGCCTCTCAAATATTACTTCAATGCAAACGAAATGTTTTTATTCCCTAAGCACTTAATCGATTAGTTTTGAGTTGTGACTATTTATGATTAACTCAAAATTATGTATTAAATACTCTTATGATAAAGGTGATCTGCATTGGAAAAAAGCTTTTAGTTTTCTAACCCCTAAGGTATATTAAAAATGTTAATTATTTTTAGCTGCTTCTGTTAATTAGGTCGATTCCTTTTTGAAACAACTGTATAGCATAGCGTAAGGCGATATGTTTAAACACTATATCAGATACAACAGCAAAATAATAATGTCTGTTTAAAATTGTTAAAAATCGATCACCAATACGCTTTCTTGCTTTAATGTAATTTTTTTCAAATATTTATGCTAATAATATATGGGCGATTCCACCTAAAATGTCCCTTATATGGAAAAAACTAAATTTTTTTATCAATTTTTGTCTAAAAGAGGATAAAAATTATTGTAATATAAATGATTTGGCAAGCAAATATGTATATTATATTTTATTTTGGCAAAAGTCATAAATGATTTTTTAATTTTTTTTTCACGTTTTAACACAAATGTTACACAAGTCACATTTTCAAAGTTTTTTTTAAAGTATTTTATTTCCTTTTTTTAGTTATTTCTTATTTTTAAAAAGTTCAATATTACATACCATAAGAAAATAACCATGAAATTAAAATTTGTTTCAAGCTTGAGGTCATAATATAATTTTATTATTATTTTCTTTTATTTAACGCCATAAGTCGTCATACTATTTCAAAAAAAAAGTTTGTTCGGCTTGTTATCATTTCCGCCACAAGTAAAACTTCTTAAAAACTAAAACTATCGAGGTCCCACTCGCCACAGTCGTTACAGTCTTTTAGTTAATTTATATTCCTTAGTGTCTACGTTTTAAGATTTTTAGATCCAAAATATAATAAAATTGTTACACCCGTCAAAATGGAATTGACCATATGAAACATCCATAGGGTGACGTTAACTAGGTTTTTCAGTTACACAAGGTGTGTTCAATAGCTTTTCCAGTTAATACTTGCGACGAGTAAAATGATATTTTGCAAACTTTCTCTCAAAAGTGTTAAAAGGTAAATAAGCCCCATTGACTGCCAAAATTTTGCGGGAAAATTTAATTTGTTGTTAACTTCTTTAGAATATCGTTTAGTAAGCGTAATTACAAAACAGCTGATTTAAAAGTTTTGTATGTAAAAGTTTTACTTTTCAAAATTCGAAAAAAAAACATTTATGTTTTAACTTTTATTTGTATTAAAACGAATTTCAATGCTTAATAATTTTTATTTTTTAAATAATTATTTTCTGCGTATTATACAGGGTGGCTGATGAAAGCTGCTACCAAAAAAAATAAATTTTTGATAGGATGGAGGCATATGAATTCAGTTATTTCCAAAACTTTATGAATTACTTCAATACATATGCGGCAGTTTAAACATTCTACATAATTTTTTTTGCAAAGAAATTTTAATATTTTTTAAAATTGAAAATAATATTTTGTTTTTATATAATTTTTTTATTTGTTTTTTTTTAATTTTTTTGTACATATAAATTAACGAGATTTAAATAATTACAATTAATTTTTTAAATACAAACATATTTTTAATTCGTTTTTAAATTATTAAAATTTAAAATTTAATTATTTTAATTTAAATTAAAAAAAAGTAAAACTTTAAGCGCTGACTTCAAAAAATATTGTTTTTATAATTTTTGGCTTGTCGAAAATGGCAGTATTAAACAAAACATAATACAAAAATCTGAAACAAATTGGCAGACAATTGAAATTGAAACAAACATATGAATAACAATTTTTAAGGCAGCTTTTTTTTTGTTTTACAGTTACATATTAAAAAAATATTAATAAAATATTAAAAATATTTTACAAATTTGAAGCTTTTTAAGCTAAAAAGTTAAAATATAAATAAAGACTAAAACAAAATAAGTTTTTTAAGAAATCATATTTAAAATATGTATTTTGAAATTTTAATTGCACTTATATATAAAAATAAATTTTAAAGCTTAAACATTAATAGCGGCAAAAATAATTATAAAATACTCAGTTTTTTTTTTTTTTTGTAATTTTAGTATAAAAAAAACCAAATTTTAATTGAAAAAAATTTCAGTGTTTAAATTTGTTTTTCTTCTGACTTAAAACTATTTTTAAATAATAATTATAATTATAAGTTTAGTATACACTTAACAAAAAACTAAGATTCGTTTGTATTTTATTTTAAATTTTTTTTATGGAAATTGAAATCGGTTTAAATTTAAATTTTTGTTCTTGGTTTTAACGAGATTTATTTTATTTTGGTTGAGGTCTCTTTGTCATCAGTTAATTTTTTTTTATTTTTTATATTTATATAAATAATTTAAGATAGGAAATTAAAAAAAACTTAATTCTTAGTAGCAAAATAATTGTAAATATTGGGCCAAGCAGCCAAAACATAATCCTCAATATCACATTCATTGCTGCCACGCAAAATACGGAAATAGCCATGTTCACCCCACCAGGGACCCCAGGAATTGGCAGCGATCTAACAAAAAATAAATAAAATTTAGCTGGTAAAATATAAACTTTACAAAAAATGTTATTTTAAAAACTTACCCAGTACTTAATGCCGTTATGTTCTTCACCCCATCCTACCAGTTTCACAGAATGGAATCCTCTGGGACTGCCACGACTGGCAGCAGTATGACTGTAGATACCACCTGAATAGGAAAAGAAATCTCTGTAGACACGCATTGTGGCTTGTACAGGACCGGAGTGATATATTTCAGACATTATATCGGTTTCATTTTTAATGGAGTAAGCTGGACCGACAGTATACAATTCATCGCGATCGACACCAGAAGCAGGTTGGCAGCCATAGGCAGACAATGAACGGGCTCTGTGATGGACCTTGCAAGTATCACGTCGTTCCACATATGGGTAACAGTTTTCATCAAGAACACTATGGAGATAAGAGATAAAAAATAATAATTTTTAAATGTTATCATGTGTTATCACTTCATAGTGCAACTAAAAGAAGGCTTCACTAAAACAGCTAATCGTTAAGTGATATCGCCCATACATAGGGTGACCATTTTTTATTTGATGTACTAACTAAAGGTTTGTGTACTGAAACGTACTGACTTTTTGCAAGCAAGTACTAATTGTACTGATTTTTAAAGTTTATTTGATATTTTGAATAATTTTCCTCCAAAATTTGTTAAATTACAGCAAAATTAGAAAATTACGTATATTTCTTGCAACAAAGGCTGTTCTAAAATTATTTTTATAACTAAAACCTAGTTCTTAGTCGATTGACGGCTCTTCAAAAATTATTAAGATTTTTTTAAAATTTATTTTCTGAATCAAATATCGACCAACAACTTGTTCTTTAATTACAAAAATACATACACACCCAGACAAATGGAAAAAAAATTCTTTAGTCAATATAGGAAGTGATTATAAATTGATTGCTATACTTGAAGGTGGTTCTTAGACTATTAAAACTACTAAAAGCGTACTGATTTCGACGCAGAAATAAATAGTTATATCCGAAGATAAAAAGTTCATACCTTATCCCTCTTCTCTATAAATTAAGCAATTACCTTTAATAATGACGCCGTAAAAAGTTTTTCAGAAGGTTATCGTATACTCGTAGGTGCAGACTAACTTACCCCTGTTTATGAAGATATCGCCAAGCAGCATCCAAATGACCGCCATTACAGCCCTGTTGTTTACGCGTGCAAGACAAAATATTTTGTGGTGACAACTCTATAATTTCCCTGCCCTGACTTTGAATGGCATAACGATCCGAGGCCACCGAGGTGGTAGAGATAACCCATGAAGAACCACACCAACCTGCATTCATATTTAATGAACCAAAATTGTGTAAAAAATAAATTCCAATTACTTTAAAACTCGCTTGAACCCACCTTGATCAGGAACATCTGAAATAAAACTGGACCACTTTTCAGCAGCATTAAAGTTTCTGGGCAAACTCTCGGCTTTATTATGTAAGCGAGTCATGGCTTTAACACGGAAAGCAGGTTCCTTGGTGCCTAAGCGTTTGATTAGACCTTCAGAATATTTGCGGCCCCACCATTCTTCGTATTTGCGAGCAGACCAGCCCAAGCTGTGTATTGAATTAACGTTACTGACTAAAGCCTCATCGGTCAAGCATAAATCTCTATCACATTCCACACGGCCACCCTCTAAGCAACGACACTCATTGCAATTATCACGGGTGGTATTGAATTTGCTGAAATAGATGCCATTGTGCAGACAGCTTACAATGGGATCAAGTTCTTGCCTGCAGAAGGAACGATAGTCAGGACAGCAATCTCCTGCCACACTGCGATCACAGAATTCATCACAATAGCAAAGAGTATCTAAAAAAGAACAGACGGTAGTAAGACCCCAATAAAATTCCGAAAAAAATATTTTCGAAAACTTACTCGCTATAGGAACGGAACAGCTGTCATACCGGCTGTCACAACATCTGTTGATTTTCTTACAATATGGTCCTGGAAAATCAAATTTTAGTGTGTGATCAAATGCGTTGGCAACTGTCAATAAGCCAAGCAGGCAGGCGGCCAATAGCAACATGTGTCGTTGGATCATCTTTGTGGGGAAGAGGGAGAGGGAAATAAACCAATCAATGCCAGATAAAATAACTAAAAAAAATGGAAAAAAGAAAAAAAAAATAAATAAATAAAAGCAAAATATAAAAAGTAATAGTAAGTCAAAGTACACTCTTATACAAACTATTAAAAGATGTTTATTTTTTTGGAAAAAAAACACTTTAAAAAATATACATCTGATAACTTGGCTTGTTAGAGATAGTTTGACGGCTTTTTTGCTTGGTTGGTTAACATGTTGTTGTTGTTTTTTCTTAACAATTTATTTCCTTTTTTCAAGTGTAAGTAAACTTTGCGATAAGATACTGCCTGTCACATCGTAATTTTTATTTGTTAAAAACTTTATGTCTTCTCTATTGTTATTGCTCTACTTTAATAACGATGTTGTTGCATCTGTTAAATTGCTTTTAAATGTTTCTATTTTATGTTAACGGTTACGTATAGATAAATAAATATTTATTTTGTAAAGATGCATCTGGCGCGATTATGCACCCACTCGTACTGCATTTTGAATTTTATTAAACCATTGAGAGCCTAACGGAACGTTATAGTTTGCAATTTGGTAAAGACTTTTCATTTTCTATCTTTATAATAGAGTTATTATGATTTTAGCAAATAAAGGCATTTTTTTCTTTTCTTACACTCAGGGACTGCAAATAATAATTATCTACGAATTTTAAGAGGAAACATCGAAGAATCAAGTAAAGTATACCGTCTTGATGGTAAAATTTATGGAAAATTAATTGCTTTTTAAATATTTGATTTTTATTTATTGATTTTTTTTTTAAATACAATTAATTTAATTTTTTTGTCATAAGTTGATAAAAATTCCTTAATTTTTATTTTTCTTAGCAGAAATAATTGTTGTACAGGGTGACCGCCGGAAGGGATACTACTTTGGTTGTTTATAATTTTTGGTTAAATGAAAGAGAATGGATCTTATACTCGCATTGAGAAATGTTTTATTTATTGTCGGCAATTATCTATGAAATACAATATCAGATAAATATCCAGCTCTGCTAGTCTCACATTTTTCACATTTTTCATTACATTCTCACACATTTCTCGCGGTTTTTCATTAATAATTTTATTGCAAACATTTTGTTTGAGTTGCTACAGCGTCTCTGGTTTGTTTGAATAAACCTTGCTTTTCAGATATCCTCACAAAATGAAGCCCGGGGCAGTAAAATCAGGCGATCACGAAGGTCAATTCTTGAAATAACTTGTTGTGGAACGTGGGGTCAAAGTAATTCCATTGTAATTCTGGCTGTATGCGATATGGTTCCGTCTTGTTGATACCACAGGTTAACCAAGCCCAAAACGTGCAGTTGTGGCGTTAAAAAGTTTTCATTCATATCACGATATCGCTCCCCATTGACAGTTACCGTTACGCCGTTTTCAGTTTCAAAAATTATGACTCAATGATACCTTCTGACCAAATTGTACATTAGACTGTCACATTTAATGGGTCCAAAGGTGACCGATGAATAACTTGAGGGTTTTCCATTGCCCCGAACCGACTATTCTGTTTATTCACGTATCCGTTTCAAACGAAAATGTCCCTCGACACTCATTAATATTTTTTCATAAAAATCGGGGTTGTATGGCGGCGTAAATGGTCTTCTGGAAGAAGCTCTTTTGTCAACTGAATCTTAAATGGACACAAATGCAAATTCTTGTGCCAAATTGTGGCCAAAGTTGTTTTTTGACGACAAAGCTCTTTAGCACGGCGTCAAATTAAGGTTGATAGAATATTTTGATCACTTTCTTGAGCAGCAGTAATGTTTTAAGCTGATATTGAAATACGTTGTGGTCCATTCTTGGGCGTATAAGCTACATTCCCTCTTTCTTCGAAATCGTTCACCACACGATAAATAGTGTGCCCTGTTGAAACGTTGTTTCTTCCAAAGTTTTCACGTAACCTTCTCATCATCACGATGATTGATTTTGATAAAATGTTTTAAAGATTAACGTGTTGTTGGTTTACGAAAATTTTTCCAAAATTAATTTTTCTTGTCTTTTCTTCACGAGTGCCAAATATAAACTGTCAAGACTAATGTTTACCAAAATTGCGGAAAAACAAAGTAGTATACCGGACACCCTGTTTACTTAATTCTTTAAAATTCTTATCGATTTTTATTTTTTATAAATTTAAAAATAATAATTATTTTAGTCAAAAATTAATATCAATATATTGTTTTTATTTTATTAAATTTAGTAGTTTTGACATAATTATTACGGTCCCTGTTAAAATCAATTTTTTTCATATTTTTTTACCCACACCACATACGTCCGTCCGTCTGGCTAGATGTCTATGTATGCTTTTGAAAACGTCCTGGTACATAGCCTATTGGTTTTGATTGACCACTTTTTTATCATAGCCACCATTCAAATTTCCTCCCGTAATAAGCAGTTTGGGTAACAAGTGGCTCGAATATTACTTCACCTTCTCAAAATTTTGCCCCCATTATAACTTATTATATTATTATTATAACTTTTCAACTTGTTTTTCTATTCAAATTTTATTTCAATTTTTATTTATGACTTTAGGTTAGAAGAAGAAATAGGACAAGGGTCGAATTTATTGCACCAATTATTTGTCATGAAAAATAAAACACATTTTTATATGCATAAACGTTGGTGAAGAAGAGTGGCCATATTTTCTTTGGTGTTCTCAAATGACTTTTACGTAAAATAAAAAATATTGATCCAAAGAAAATTATTGTTCAAATCGGGGGCCAAATCGTCGCATTCGATTCGAATTCTTATTAGAATTCCTATATTAAAAGCATTGACAACTCAATCAATCGAGTGAAATTTCGACTCGAATGCGACGATTTGCACTTTGTTCTATTTCTAGCCAAGTTTGACACAAAATTTTTTTATTGAAAATGTTTGTAAATTAGAATTTTTTACACATTTGGATTCATTGTTTTAACAGAAAATTCTTTAAAGCAATTCAAATATAACTAATTTTTGTAAAGAAATATGGTTTAAAAACACATTTAATAAGTGTGTTTAACGTTTATAAATTAGTAAAATTCCACTTGTGTTAAGGAAGCTTTTTAAGGAAACTAATTTGAGTACAAATATTTTTATATCTATCACTTACAAACACACAAAAATTAAAAACGAAAAAACAAAAATTTAAACCACATGTCAGCAGTTTTTAACTTTGAGAATTATTTCAATGTCTGCGAAAGTTAAGGTTTTTGTGTTAAAAATTTAAAATGAGTTGAATATACATATTTGCGTTAATTTGTAAAATTGTACAATTCGGTAATGACGCTTAAATGTTTGTTGCTGTTGTTGTGTTTTAACATATAAAAATACAAATACAAATTAAAACTTTGTTGAATTAATTATCGACAGCGTCTTACTTAGTAAAAGTTTTAACGGAAAAATCTTCTAGAAACAAATACCGTAAAAAATCAAAAATACAATTTTAAAATCTTACAATCTTTGTAAATCTTAATGAGTAAATCAGGTGTACGTTTCATACATACAGTTTGCAGGGATACTTTCATTGAAGAGCAGATACACATATGTTTGTCTTGAAATGTGTAAATTTATGTATGTATATATGTATGTATGTATATTTATAAATTATTCTTTCGAATAATACCTATTTGAATACTAACTAGTTAGGTAGAAAGTAACAAACTTTCCATTATTTTTTTTTTTTTTGCGAAATATCACAAACATATCAAAAAATAAATAATTTAAAATAACCTAAAAGTTTCAAACTAAATTTTTACATTTTACAAGTGATTAATTTGTTTTAATATCCATAAATTAAAAAGTAATAAAACACAGACAAATATTTATTTTTTTTCGTACAATAAAAACAAAAAATCGATTGAGAAATTAATAAAAAGTGGTCGTAAAAAGGTGTTAAAAATAGTTTTAAAACTATATTTTATTGGCAATAAATTAAGTAGTATCTAATGATTGAATATCATAAGATGGTTGCTAAATTTAGAAATTTTATTTATATGTTTTAAAGATATTAAAAAAATCAATAATTTACAATAGAATTTAAAACACTTTAATTTTCAGTGAAAACAAATTATTAAAAAAATTAAAAAAATTTTTGTTTGTCTTAAAACTCTCTTAATTTTATTGTTTTTGTTTAAATACAAAAATAATGCTTCCTATTTACAACAATTTATTAAAATCATTTTTTTATATTATTTCAATTCAGTTTTTGCATCATTAATTGAGGTTAGTATTTACACACACAATAAAAGAATTCGAAACTTGAAGTATTTTTATTTGTCTGCCTTTTATCAAATATTTTATTTATAACAACAATTAATAATGGCAGTAATAACAATAACACAGCAATAAAATAACAAAAACAATAGGTGTAAATTATATTAATGTAAAATAATTATAAATAAAAACCAAACAATATTTATCTTATTTGATTTTAACCACAAAATATCTGGTTAAAACTCGTCTACACGTTCTAGTGTCAATAGAGTTAGCGGAAAACAAATTTCAAATTAATCGAATATTAAAAACTTTTTTATATTTTTGTGTTATATTTTTGGGAAACTAATTTTTAATCGGTTATTATTATTATTATTTTTTTTTTTTTGATAATTGTTTGTCCCTTAAAAGTAACTATTTCTGACTTAATGCTTAATGTTTTAAACAAAACTGGAACGGAAGACGAATTTCGCACTACACGACGAACTTGTCTGTTGAAATTCCTTGAGTAAATTCGTCAACTGAAACACATTTAGAACAAATAAAACAGCTGTGATAGAGTGACCATATCAGTGAAAAAAAAAACTATTGAAATATATATATAACATTGAAAATATATTAAGTATGTAAAAGTATTGTATGCAACAAATAAAAATAATTCTTATAGTATAAATTAACATTATTTAAAAACAAAATAGAAAAAAATTAAAAGGAAAATGGTCACTCTATGCCAAGTTATTCGTCGTTCGTCGGCGTAAGAAATAGAAATTAATCTATCGCAGAGTTCGTAACGCATGACAAATTTTAGTCGACGCACGGTTTGTGTTTTATTTTCTAAGACGAATATTCAGAACGAAACGTTCGTCGTTCGCCCCAGTTGTGTTTAGAGCATAATGTTTATATTTAATTGTACTGAAACCCCTAACTTAAGAGCGTCTTCCTAAATATCAAACACATATGTAAATACCACCCATATGCATATAATTTAAATAAATTATTTTTGCGTGTTTTTGGTTTACATCTAACAAAAAAAAAATTTAATCATTTTAAATACATATTAACAATTTTTTATAGCCGAAAAAATAACAATTAATTTAAAATTAAATTAATTATATATTTTAGTTATTAATGCAAATGATATAATACAAAATGATTCAGGCTTTGTTTTAAATTTATCACAATGATTTAATACGTCAACAACTTATACCCCCTGCTAAAATTATCTCTCTACCTTCGATACTTTTATAATTCTTGAAAAATTTTAATTGAAAGAACTAATTAAAATTATTATTAATCATTTGTATTAATTTTGCAAAGATAATCTTTTTTCCTCTGATTTAATCGATATGATCAAATTAATTCTTAAAACAAGTTTTGGGTGTTGAAAAAAAAAACACAAATAAAATACAAGAACCAGTCTGGCAATTAAAACACACGTTTGTTTGTCTGTAAATATTTTTTTGTGTCTTTTTCCACAACAATTAACTAAAACTAATTGGTTTTGAATTTAAACTTATTTTTAAGATTCGTTTCTTGTTTTGATTAGATATTTTTAATCTTTGCTTTAATTAAGAAATGCAAATTTGTATTGATTTGTGGTTTTTTTTATGGAATCCTGTATAGAATGTAAGCGTATTGGCAGTGATATCTTTGCCGTAGGACTCGTTTTGCTTCATTTTGGACTTAGACAACTAGATACAGTAACAGTGCATATTAATAACACTGGGCAGCAAGTTTTAACTTCTATCGTGACATGATATGATCACTATATTTTTTTTTTTTTGATGTGAAAAAAATTTAAAATTCCAATGATAAGTTTTTTTTAAGGTTTTTAAAACAGGCTACTCCATCGATCGTATCATTTTATCCGATTTTATAAATTTGTCAAAAGACTAAAAATAAAATTATTCCTAATCGGTTTAAACATTATTTTCTTAAATTCTCAACGGTTTTAGAAATATTCGGCCCTCAATATGCTAAAAAATTTAAATTTTTAAACAAAAGTTGGATATCATTGGATTTTAATAACGATGAAAATTAAAAAGGTGGCAAAAAATTTAAATTTTCATAACACGACTATAAAAGTTAAAACATTTAAAATTAAATTAACCTTTCTCGAAAGAAAACGATGATAAATGTCCGCAATATTCACAATTAAACGAAGTTAACAAAAAGTGAGAACGTTAGGGACTGCTCCACCGGTTTAATCATAATTGGCGAACAAATCTTCTAATTTTGTAACCAAAATTCAGTAAAAATTGAAAGGCCACCTTAACTCCAAAGTTAAAATTTTTTTTTAATTCCTATTTATTCGGCTTTAAGTTTATTAATCAATTTGTGATAGAAAAAAATGGAAAATTGGGTGTCGGCTTTTTGAAAGAACAATTGAATGTTTTGCTTTTACGATTTGTTGTTTGGTTTGTTTATAGTAATTCTCAATAAGTTTATTGGGGTTATTATATAAAGGCAGAGGATATCGTGTAGCTTTTCAAGAATTTGGTTGAAGTCTACTGACGATTTGGTGTAAGAACCAATGAAATGCATATAGATATATGGTTAATTAAGGGGCGAATATTATATAGTTCGGTTGGTAAAATAAGGATAAATAAAAAATTTATTGAAATGACATTATACTTAGAAATTTTTTTATGCAACAATCCTTGGTTAATATGCGAGCAAAAAAGAAAAAGAGAGCGGTACATGATTTCAAATAGAAAGTACTTTTATACTTCTTCAAAATTAAATTGAAATGATTCTCTGCGATATTTAGAATGTTACACAGAATTGAATCTAAATTTAAAACTTCTTTAAAGCTTAAATTTATAAGGTCACACCAGTCTCGGTGATTTTGTGGCTACTTTCACAACATTTAAAGTTGGTTTGCAATCATTTCTGATAACAAATTTAATATTTTTGCACTATAAGCAAAAATGGTGAAACCCTTCAATATGGAAATACCCATATGCAATACAATAAAGTCTTAGTTCTTTGTTGTGTCAAATTGCTTTTGTATATATTATGTATTTCCCTTTTAGTGTAAAAATTATTTGGTTGGTATTTAGACGCACATGTTAACTTTTTATATATTTAAAATAATTTATTCTTGCTTTTCTGCAGCCCTTTAAAAAGTTTATTAAAAAATGGTAAAAAACACAAACTTCAACTCAATCTACAAACTCTTCTTTGCCATAACTCTTGTTTGGTAATAAAATTATTTAAAAACTAATTTAGTTTTTATGCTCGTTACACTAATTGAACCGGTTTTAAAGTAAATTTTATTTTTGTCAACAACTAGACAACCACATTAACTTGACAATTTTTAAGACGACATTCTTGTTTTACGATAATATTTTTTTGTTTTTGAAATAAATCTGATTTTACTCGCATTTGTTTTTCTTATTAAAAATATTATCTTTTCATCTTGTAATAGAGCGTGACTAATTAAATACAAAACAAATAAAAAATAATAATTGTTGTTTTTATTAAAAAAAACTCAGATTTATGGTAAATTGCGTATTTTATAATAAAAAAAGTGCCACTTTTAATAAAAAATTTTATCTTTTTTTAAAGTAAATTATATCATTAGATTTAAGTATTAAATAATATTAATAATAATAACGTCACCATAGTTTAAGAAAATATTTTTTTTAAGTTTTGTTATACAACCCTAGAAGACAGAGAACTTCTGTTGAGGAAATGTTGGGATTTAAATAAAATGTGTTTGGACTGCTAGAAAAGCAAGAGTTCCAAAAAATATCAAGAGTTAAATATATCCATATTTTGAATAGAGGTTTGTTAGCCGCTTGATGGCTTTTAAGTCACTGTTTTTTTTTCTAATTCATAACTAAACAAGTAAGAAAGTAATAGTGGGTCGTGCCCGGCAATACTGTACCTTATTTGTTTTACATTAAGTTTCTACTGTTTGCGATCAATAAAGAACCGATCCTGACAAATCTTTGATAGATTTATTGTTATTTAAAAAAAGAGTTATTATATCTCGCAAAATGTAATCCCAATTTATGCTGTTAAGTATGATTTCCGGTAGTAGAACTAATATGTGGCCCATGTTAAATTGTAGACCAATCCATAAGGTTTTGTGTTGAGATAGAGTAATATTTGTAGTATTAATTGGGCACCCAGCCACGCAGACAGACGGATAGACTGACATCCTGTTATTCAGGATCCAAGCAGCGATTTTTAGTTGATCGGTATAAGTAATTGACGATGGGTCTCAGACTATATTTTTTAGGTGTTACGAACTTCTACACAATCGTATAATTCCCCTAAAATGTATTTGGTGTGGGTATAACTATAATCACCTGTTTGCCATAAGGCAATAATAATTATAATGCACAATAGGCCACACTGGCTTTGCAGTTAACAACAAAATGCTGTGTTTGAATAAAATTAGAAAATTTGAAGCAAGTTTTAAAACTGTTTAAAAAATTAATTAGAGGGCGCTAATGTTTAAGTTTAAAAAATATTCAAAAATATATATCTACATGGGCAGAATAGGGAAACCAGTTTTGTTTTTATTTATTAAAAAAATTTACAAAAATTGTTAATTTTTGTGTTTAAATTATATTTAATTTAATAAAAATTTCAAATATTTTTTTAAAGCTATTAAAAAAAAAATTCCATGTCGTTTTAAGTTAAAAAAAAATTTTTTTTAAAAATTGATAATCTTGATAATCTTTCTACCAATTAAAAATATGTTGTGAGTTGTTTTCATTTCAAAACTCCTCGACATTTTAGAAATTTTTTTTCAAACTTAGTTTAAAAAAAAAAGATTTTCAAATTAATAAATTCATTGGAATGTTTCAATTTAGAAATATTTTCACAATTTGTGTGCTCCCAAAGTGTCAATAAGTAAAATAGAATAAATGCAAGAAAAGTAATTGAAAAATCAACTTAAGATTTGCACTAAAAGCATTTAAACTTTAATATTGGATGCCTGGTGGCAAATTTATATTTTTAAATACGATTAATTCAAAAAGTAATAAACGGTGCGGAGGGAGGATGGCGCCGTTGGAATTATCGATTGTGCGGATTTGTCAGTCACGATGTCGCTGTTGTCGAGTGAGCATTGCGCGTTCGCTGTGGGGACGTTTTTTAAGAGTAATGATTGTTACGTAGTTGCTCGTCGACAATTTTGTTCAAAGTTCGGTATACGTAATGGACCGAGTGTAGATTTAATTCGTTCGTGGGTGCAAATATTCCGTACAACTGCTTTGGCTATAAATGTCCCAGGGCCCAGTCGATCATCAAGGACTCGCGAATACATTTAACTGGTAGAAAACAGTTTACATGGAAATCCGCGACATTTTACACAGAAAAGAGCAGCCTCACTGGGACTTCCACGAGAGATCGTTTATGAGATTTTAAAAAATGTATTTGAAGTTCTATCCCTTTTTTTTGAGCGACGAGGCTCATTTTCACCTAAACGGCCACGGCAACAAGCAAAACTCCCGTTGTTGGTATTCAAAAATCTATAACCCTCGACTAAAGCATTTAAAAGCATTGCATTGCCTCAAGGTAACTGTTTGATGCGCCTTATCCACGCATAAGATAATTGGAACATTTTTTTTCGAAAATTCTCGAGGCCACCCGACGAATGTCAACGGTGAAAATTATCGACGCATGATTACGGAATCTTTTTTGCCAAACCTGCGAGCTCATTCACTGTACTCTTCTCAAACCTGGTTTTAACAGGATGGTTTCAACTGCAGACACAGACAGAGGTTCGACTAATTTGCTTCGAAAAAATTTCCCCCATCATCCCATGGCAACCGAGGTCACCCGATCTGACTCCCAAAGAGAGGATTCACAATGACAATCCATAATCTCTTGTGGCTTTAAAGAAAAATATTCGTCTAGAAATCCGCTCAATTGAACCAAGTTTACTGCAGCGTGTGGCGCAAAACACAAGGTTCCGTTTTGAACAATGTGTTCAACCCGACAATAGACATCTGGATGAAATACTCCTTAAAAAATAACATCGGCATCTTTAAACAAAATAGTTTTATTTGTATTATTTGTGTAAATTTCTAAGTGTGGGTATATGCACGACAATTTGCAATAAATTGAAATTAATAGAAAAATAAGTGTGTCAAAAACCAAAAATGCATACGTCAATACTGATAAAACACAAACTAAACAATAAACATCTTAATTTAATTTATTAAAATTTGTATTTAACTTTTTTTTGTTTTAGTTTTTCTTTTTTCGCATATCCACAGGTGTTGTACGTTCTTCTTTATAATCTTAACAACCCATTAAATATAAAACAATCAGAAGCAAACAACCACAACAACATTACCAATAAATTTTTCTTTTTTCTTTCTTCATCCTTCGTTTACTTAAATTTATTACCAAATATTTGGGAAATTATTCATTTTGAGAACAAAAAGCAAACAAATATAATTTATATTGGCAGAACAAGAACAATTGATAGTCGGTCAAGCTGTCTTTAACCCATGAGGGTGACAGAGGGGTAATTTATGCAGGTTTTTAAAAGTTTTTTTAAACATCAGCTATAGTTTTACAGTCTTTTTTATTCCATTATTAAAAAGTTAATCAGTTTTTTTAAGTTCACTACAATAAACTTGGCTTTTTTATGCAAAAAAAAAAAACAACTGTTAATTAAGTTATAATTTTGTTGTTGTTTAATTTTAATTCTAAATTGAAAGCTTTTATGACAAGATGTTTTAGTTGTTTTTACGATAATTTAAATTTTTTTATTGATTAAACTGTTAACTTCGCTTTTATTTACTAGCTTTCAATAAATAGGTCAATAGTTTTATATACCAAAACTAATAGAGTGGACAAAGAGAAAATATCTACAAGAGATCACAAGTCCCTCTTTTTAAAATTGAAAATATTTGAATTTTGTAAAAAAAATCTGAGTATAAAAAAACTGAAAAATATTTCTTTTGAAAATTTGTTTTAAGGACAATGATAAATATGTTTTTATAATATTTATTGATAGAAATTACTGTTAATTTTAAGCCAGATTTTTTATAGAGTTTTTTAATAAACAACTGTAATATTGATAAGGTAGTATTTGGTACCAAAGCATCACTCATATTACCTTTGATATTTAAAAAGCAAGCAGATTTGTCAATATTTGTTTTAAGAAATTAGTGAATCACACGTTCGCTTTAATCAAGTTTAATTAAAATTTTGAAATCACGTAATAATTTTAAATTAAATTTTATTTTATTCTCTAAATAAGTATTCAAAACATCATCAATACAGATTATAAATTATCATTTTTAATTAATAAATGATGACACAGTCAAGAATATTGCTTTTGTTTTTAACATTGCTTTAAAATAATTTTGGAATAGAAAATTTTTTCACAACAACAACAATTCTTAAAAAAATTTGAATTGGTTAACTTATCGAGTACTTTCTTAGGTAAATAGTGATACTTTTGTCCAAATAAATTATTAACTCTGTAGCACTTCCAATCAATTTTCATGCGACATGTCACTTTGCAGTTTTTAAGCGACTAAATCTCACAAATAAAGTTTATCCCTCCGCCCTCTTTTTTTGCAAAGAATTATGCTAATTCACAGTGTTGTTTTTCTGTTTATAAAAGAATTTGAAAGACCTTAGAAATACCTTATTAATATGTTTAAATTGTGTCAGCTTAAGTATTTACAGTTTAATTACACAAATCACTGTGAATCTTAAAATTTTATTACAAATTATTTTTAAGAAAATACTTAAAACGTACATAAGTATACTCATCATTAAAGGAATTTCAAATATTTTTTTTCTTTACACTTAAATTGTCTTTCATAACGTATCTATTTCATGTAGTACTCACACAGTTGTGTACAAAATTTAGGCAGACTTACAGATAATGGTTCAAAAAGATAGAAACACAATTAAAATGGTGTTTGCCAGACTCCAAAAAAAATATGAATATGTTTTTTGTATATTTAGAAATGTGGTCCCTATGGGGTAAAACAGAAGAAATGATAATTTTGTGGTAATTTTTGTAACTTGTAGCACAATTAGGATGAAACATAATTAAAAATTCCTTCGATAGCTCCAGAGCCCAATTGGGGTTAAAATTGATTTATTCAGGCAAAAAGTACTTATTTTAGCTACTTTTTGGACGAACAGCATACATTTCTTTAAGTATTTGAGAAAATAAGTCTAAAAATACAAAATGAAGAACTTTGAAGTCAGCTAAGTGGACAGAAAGTACTTCTTAAATATATAGTAATGTATTGTTTTTTTGACAGCTTGGGTCTCGCTAGAACTGCAAAATTCCAGATTATTGACACAGATTGAAGTCGAAAAATTTGTTTAAAATGTCTGAACTTTTCTTTTGCACATTTTAAGATTATTTGTTTTATAAATATAAAATTAAGGACTATTTATTGACCAAGATTGAGATAAAAAGTTAGGTACGTGGACAAAAAGTAAATTTTTCACATTCCCAGTACTGTTTTATATTTTGTGTCATATGGAGTTTAGAAATGTATTGGGGTCGGAAGCCAACTGAATGGTCAAAAAGTACTTTTTGCGTTTTTAAACAGAGAAAAACTCTTTTTAGGTTAAGAGTCTTTAAATATAAAACTAAGGGTTATTAACCCATACAGAAGGACTACTGGCCAATAAAGAGTACAGAAGTCAATTTAGTGGACACAAAATACCTTTTTTTCATACTTGGTACTTTTTTGCATTTTCTAAGAGTATCGGTAAAACAAATTTTTAAATTTAGGACCATTAACCTAGAAACAAAGTTCTTTTGGCTCTAGTTGAGGCCAGCAGTCAATTAGGTAAGCAAAAAAAAAAACGTTTGCATTATTCGAGATTACAAATAGTACATATATAGAAATATAAAACTTTTGGCTGTCGATTGATTGATCCTGAAAAAGGAATGAAGTAAAGTAAGTGGAAAAAAACATTTTTTTATACTTTAGAATTGATCTAAAAACGTGAAATTAAGTGGCCCTATGATTTCATATTTAAGGTACCGTTTTGCATTTTTGTGAGGTTTTGAGTCCAGACTTATAAGGCTAAAGACAAGTTTCACCATTAAATCTCCATTATATTTATTACACTCTCAAAAAAAGCCATAGATGTGATAAAAAAATGTTTATAAATAATATCAAACAATACAAATGCACAATTAAAAATAATAAATAACAAATTACTATTACAATTTTGCAAAATCAAAGAAGTTAATTTTTTTTTTTTGCAAAATATCCCTTTTTCGTCTTTTTGATCAAAAATATTTTTTATATGAATTTTGATATAACAAAAAATTAAAAAAAAAAACAAAACAATTATTTTAACACTTTAGTTATCTTAAAAATATTATGCACAAAAAAACCAACTTCTTTATAGGGTGGTAGAAAAAAAGGCACCATTTCTTACAGAAAAGAAAACGGCGTAGGATGGCTTATATTAACATTTTAACTTTTTTATTTTATTCATTAACAAAAACTTAAATTCTGCTTCTTCTTTCTTAGTAAAAAATCATATTAAACTTTTTTCCAAGTTTTTTTGTCTATTTTTGCAGTTCGTTTAAAATATGTTTAAAAATAAAATTCAAAATAAGCTAGAACGTTCCACCCGCTACGCTGTTATCACTACATTTTTAAACACAGTTGTATATATTCACAACGTTGTATATGTCATTGTATGTATGTAAATTTTTATTGTTTACACGAATGTAATAAAATTACATGACACTGACATTTCTCGTTAAAAAGAAATGCTTTTTCTTTAGATTTTATATTTTTCATTAATTATTTTTTTTCTATTTACTTAATGTTAAAAAAATTAAAAAAAAATAATAAAAATGGAAACCATCAATTTCAATCAGAACTTCAGTAAAAATTTCAACACTTTTTTACAGTTTTAAAAAAGTAGCTTTTATACCTACATTTTTCTAAATAATCACTTATTTGAAAAAAATATTTAAAAAAAAAAAAATATTAAAATTAAATTAAAATTGTCTTTAAAAATTTTTTTAATGGAGGTTTACGTTTTTCTTGTATTAGTTTTTCTGTTAAAATATTATTTTGTAATTTTTTTTATATTTTAGGCTTAAAATTCTTGTTACTAGCGCTAAAATAAAATATTTTTTTCAATAATAAATATTGCAGGTTGTTATTTGATAATTTATTAATTTTTTCTTTTTATGATTTAAAGTCGTTTAAACAAAAATGTGAAATTTAACACTTGCCGCCTTTTATTGCACATTTTTTTCAAATCAAACAGGTACTAAAAGTTTTCGATATATCAGCATTTTCTTAAAACTATTTTTACACCATAATTTTATTAACCAACCACGCTTAAAAGTTTTTATGTAATTATTATTATTATTTACAGATTTTTCATAATTATGTTTTTTCTCTAACACCATATTTTTTTTAAGGGAATATAAAAATTAATTATAAAATTAATATTTTTTTATAATTACATTTAAAAATTTTTTTAAACACCAGTTCGCCAAAAAACTTTTAAAAATTATGATTTTTTTTTGTTTCAAATTAGTTTTTAAGTATTATTAACGAATTTAGAAATATCCTTTTGTAATGATTGTTTTAATCAATTCCTCCTTTATTTTCTTAAATTCAATGTTAAGCGAATTATAAATTGTAAATGATATTTCGCGATCGCGACTCGATGTCAACTGAATTCACAAATAAATTCGCAGCCCAACAAAACCTGCTGACAATGCTTTCTTCTTTTTCAACTTAGACTGAATTTCAAACGAAAGAAGTCGAATTCATAGTCGACAACAGCGTTAACGTCGGCGTATATTCACATTAAGTATCTTTTTGTATGTGAAATATAAATAAAAAAAAAATCAACAAAAATTGTGCACAAGCATTCTGTGAAACAACAAAATATCACTAATAAAATCATTATTAAAATGAAAAGAGAATAAGAGAATAAAATTTAAGAAAAAAAAATAAAATTATAAACAAATTAATAAAGATACAATTAAAAAATTGGCAACAATACTTTAAAATAAAACGAAGAACGTTGAGTTAGAAGAAGAGAATGTTGTTTTGTAAAATGATTTTAATTTTTGTTTTACTTTTTTTTACTTTATTTTAACGAATATAACGATTTTGAGAATTTTTATTTATGTTAATGTTGTATGTTTTACATTATTATCGTTTAGCCGGCTTTTTATGGCTTAAAGAGCGCTGAAATACAAAAATTGTTTACATTTGTTTACATTGCGGGTAGGGTTGCCGTGCCATATACCAGTGTTTGTTTTATAAATTCCTTAATATTTTTGTTAATGTATTTGTACAAAATTATTTTTTTTTAAAATGAAAAACAAATAAAATTGACATTAGTTTACTTCAAGGAGAAAGTTTTCTTTAAATTGAGGGACCCATGCTAGCGGTCACCTTGTGGTCGAACTTTAAAAAATTTTGAAGGCCTCTTGGCCGTTCAGCGGTTAAATTCCACTAGTAATTTTTTTTGTTTGTTTTTTGATAAACACCAAGTTTTAAAACGATATGTACTATTTATAAATTTTTCAAATTTTGGTTTGCTACACCAGCAGTAAAAACCAACTTGATTATTTTGAATTTACTATTTAAAAAAGATTTTAATTTTGTTTAAAAAAATATTTGAGATTTAAGAACTATAAAAAATTCATATATTTTTTTTAATTATTTTTTTCATTATTTATTTATTTTTTTTTTTTTTTTCTTAGAATAATATTACTTTACATTCAACTTTTAAATTGCAAATTTTTTTTAAATTTTTGCAATAGCTGCTGTAAACTTTAAATCCAACAATAAACCTTAACTTGCCAGAAACCCTAATGATTTTGCATAAACTTCAAATAGCGTAAAAATATTTGTTACTATTTAAAATACCTCCTTCATTATCAAAAGTTATTTATTAGATTATTTTTTTAAACAAATTTCATTTATATGCGTATTAATAAAATATGTTAATATGCAATATCAATAAAAAAAATTTATTTTTATAAACAAAAATAGTGTTGTTGAACCAGTTGAGTTACATACATACATATATTTAATAAAATCTATTAAAATTTGTTTATTTGTCATGAATGATTATTTGGTCAGCATGAATTAAGAGGCGTGCAAGGGAAACAGAATACGTAAAATATTTTTATTAATTTTTTTTTTTAGAGCGATTGAAATATCGTAACATTTAAAAAAATTATCATTTAATATTAAAATATTCATATTTTGATTATTTAAATAAATATCATAAAAACCTACATTAAGCATCTGTAAGATATATTTATCTCTACAATTGGAAAGGTCATTAAAGGCCAAATAGTTTTTGTATTAGTAATAAATCAATTAAATTGGTTGTTTTTATTTTTTGTTACGTCTTGGAATGATTTTTTGTTGGAATACATACATACTTATGTACTTACATTCTTTTAAATATATACTTAATCTTTTTGAATTATTCTGGAGAGTCAACTCGAAATTACAAAAACAGCAAGATCCTGGAATGAAGTAAAATTATTAGCACTTAATAGAAGTGATTGATATTTATACAGGCAAATCAACTACTCAACATGGCGCTTAAGAACATATTGTGCTCCAATCAAAAATTGCGGTTGGCTCTTATAATTTTACACTTATTGTATACTGGAAGCATGACATTAACATATCGTTACCCTAATATAAAAAGACCTTAAATCGTCTTTTTTAGTTCGAGTTTTTTTTTGGGCTAATTGTGATATATCAGCAGACCATTTATCAAAATAAACGAAAAACTGGGCTTAAAAAAATACGTGTTAGGGCCTTTATATATTAAGGTAACGATATGCATTACATACTCAAAAAAACATTTAAAGATATGCACAACGAGTTTGGCCCACTCTTAAGTAAGTGTAATTTTACAAATTATTTATGCTGAACTTTGATTCATTTAACAAAATACTAATGATGACAAATTGCAATGTTTTAAGATTCAATACAAAAATAAACAACAAAAATAAGACAGAATTTAAACAATTAATTCCCCAACTTGCCACTTAGTTACGTTGTTTTGGCGTCGTTATTGTCATGATTGTATGTGGATATATGTTTTTGCAACTCGATTTAGTTTAAATTAAAGCAACAAAGAAATTGCATTGAGGATATAAAGTTGACACACTGCCAATGTTTATGTCATTGTTTATGTTGATTTTTTTTATACTTTTATGCTAGAGTGAATAAGTAGTGGGATTTAAATCAATACAAAAACGAATACTGATTACTCATCATAATACATATTTCGAAAATTATTGCAAATTTTTTTTTTCAAATCACCAATAAAATCCCCAAACTCCTTCATAGATAAAAACTGTGTTAGGGTTAGCTCTCGCTAAAAAAAATTACCGAAAAGGCCAGCGTTTTACAGATAATCGTCAAATGATTGCCTAATGTAAACCTGAAAATCTAAGCTTTTTTAAGGGGTGTTAAATAATTCTTTAAAGCTCATTGTGTCTTTAAGGACTAAGAACCATCTAACAGCCTCATTGTTAATCGAAGGTTTTTTTAAAGTATGTTTGTAATCAAAAGATCACAAGTTTTGATTATTAATTCGTGTATTATTAGGAAAAAACACAAGCTGATTTCAATTAAGAAATTTGTTATCCCAATTAAATTTTTATTTAATCTCTGCCTGCAAAAAAATTGATAGTATCAATTAATGAATTTGTAAAACGAAAACTGATTACTAATTTTCTCGTAATTTGCACAACGAATATACATATTAAAAAAATTATTGCAAAATTTTTTCCTAAATCACTAGTAAAATTTCTAAGCCTTTTTATAGATAAAAACTGTGCTAGGGTAAGCTCACGCTAGAAAAATAGCCGAAAAAAGCAAGCTTTGTACAGATCATTGTCAAATGATTGCCTAATGTAAGTCTGAAAACCCTGATTTTTTAAAGGGATGTTAATCAATCCTCTCAAGCTCATGATATCCTTAAATTCCAAAAAATGATCTTACAGCCTCATTGTTAAACCAAGGCTTTTTCAAAGTATATAAAATATATGAATTTTTTTTTAATTTGATTATTTATACGTGTAGCACACAGAAAAAATACGAAACTAATTTCAATTAAGATATTTGTAATCCCAATTGAATTTGTATTGAATCCCAGCCTGCAAACAAATTGATATTATCAATTAAACAATTTGTTAGTTTAATACCTTTGCTCTTATATTAGATTCAATTAAGAAATTTAATTAAAATGCAACAAAATTATTAAAAACCTTTTATTAAAAGTATAAGTTAAAATATTATAAATTAATAATATGGTTTTTTATTTATTTTTTTTATAAATATCTTAATTTATTACACACAAAAAATTAACTAAGCAAACTTTACCTAAATCAAGCCGTAGCGGTAGTACGATGAGTACGAATTTTCTTAAACCAAGTACGAAACTTTTTAAACAAAGTGCGATTTTTCTAGTATAAATTTCTTACTTTTAGCCACAATTAAACAACAAAAAAAGGATTGATTTTATTTTTTAACTTTACTTGATGTAAGTACTAAAAAAAAGTTTAATTCAAGAGTAAACGGGATTAATCCAAAAATGAAATGTCATTTTTTTGACTTACGAAACTTTATTAAAGAAGAAGAGTTTTTTTTTATATATTATTTTTATTAAATATAAACTTAAAATTTATAATTTAAAAATTTTCTTTTTTGTACTTATCTTACCGTAGCTGAAATTTGAACCCAGGACCCTACGCACTACAGCTCCAGCGCGCTACCTTTAGGCAACCGAGACACTTTTTTTTAAATGTAAAATAGTATTTTAAAACAAGAAGTTTTTTTACTGCTTCATTTTTAAATCAAACCGAATAGACTGGATTTATGAAAATCTAAGTATGGATCTTACTTAAAAATTTTAAGTACGATTTTGGATAAATTCCAAAAAAATTTTTAGTTTTAGAATGTGTTTTTCTCTCTGTGTACAAATATACATATATTATCTTAATGTTTGGTTTATTTTATTTAATACTTATATATTTAATTAAGTTTAATTTACAAATAAAAATAATTTTACTTACATAACCAATCTCAACAGCAATTCGAACCTGGTAACTTACGGTAGAAAGACCTGTGCTCTATTCACTAACAAACTCTGTTTTAATTATTATGAATTCGAGCGTAAGAATACATATTTTTGCTAGTGTTACCGAGCTTTATTAAGCGAATTAAGCGTAAAAAAAATTTCGGGAAGTATATGAATAAGTTTTAGTAGAAATTTATCATTATCTGTTAAAAAACCTAATTTAAACCGCAACTTAAATATGTATCGCAAAATAAATCAAAACCAGTGACAATTCAAAATGCAGATTAAAATCTACCCCCACTTTTACATTAGTAATTCCGCACATTTTTTTTTCTTTTCTTCATTTCAAATAAATTTAGAGATTTTTAAAAAAAATATATTTTAATTCCTTGCAATGGAATACATTGACAAATTGTACCTTCAACTTCATAAGCCCACTGTAAATATCATGTTTGTTTACAGTATAAAAACTAAACCTAAAAAAACATCATTTGCTATTGTCTTATCTTTAACTAATTCTAATTTCCTTTTCCCGTTTATTTTCATTGTCCTAAACTTATACAAAAGTGGGGGCTTTTGACTTAATTCTTTAACAATAAACAATAACAATGTCAAAACTGGGGAATTTTAAAAAAAGTAAAATTTTCAAGGATCACCATGCAGTTTTTAAAATTATTTTCAGTTGAATAATGAGTCATTTTTAGATTCGCTTGCACTTTAAATTTAAATTTATGTAATTATCCTCATTAACATGCAAAACATGTTCTTTTGCATTTTGTTGTGGTTGTAAATAATGTTTTTTTTTTATTTATTTTAATAATAAATTTATTAACTGAAATGAAAGCACATTAACCTAGTTTTTCAATTCTTTGTATGCAATCTGCCACTCATCGTATTCCAAGTAGTCATCTACTTGTAAATATTATTGTTTAATTGATAACGTTCTATATCTATAATAAATGTTAAAATGCTTTGTGGTACAAGTGCAGTATTGTTTTATATTCATTTTCTTGTTTTCTTTAACTTTTTATTTCTGTTGCTTCTGTCATTCATTACTAAATGATTTTATAATAAATGCAAATAGATAGGAAGCTTCTATATTTGAGTGTATTTTTTTGCATGTTTTTTTTATAAAATTTTCAAAAAAGGAATGTGTCCAAGGCTTTGTTGTTACGGTTTACATACAGTCTTCTGTGTTATAATAACACACATGATGTTGTTATATAATGTTACATTTTATTATATTATTTTTTTTTTAATTTTTAAAAAAAATGTTACAACGTCAGGTATTAAAATAAAAACAATTAGTTGGAAAAAACAAAATTTGAATTTTGTTTTTAGGCATGTCGTGTAGCAAAATAAAGAGTTTTCTTTATTAATACGAAATACTACTATTTACCAAAAAGAGTGATTCAAACTGGCAATTGATTGCTTAATAAACTTTTTTTTATATCAAAATTAACAAGTTTTAAAAAATAAGACTTTATTATTAAAAGCAATAAAATTATTAATTTTTTCGTTATTTGCAATCAAAATATTAAAAAATTCCAAGTTGATTATGTCATGTCATAATAAATAAATTTTGTTAATTTAAGTCGTTTGTTGCCTAAAATTAATAGTAGCAATATTTGACGGTTAATCAAAAACACATAATTATTATCTTTATAAAAAAAAAAAATGCGAATTGCAAACATAAACTCAATTCAATGAGCTTAAAACAATTTTACAAAGAAGGATTTTTTAAAAATATTTTAATACATTTTAAATTTATTTGCATCTCGAATGAAATCATCACTTATGTACATTTTGGTATGTTAGGTATATAATCGAATGAGAAGCTCTAAAACTCGCGTTTCTGCTTACAATTTTATACTGAAATCGATTATTGAGTCCACAACATCGATTTTATTTCAAAAATTTTAAAATGATAGAAATTTTTAGAATTTCTTTTCAAAACAAATTTGTTTTTAATATTTTTATGACCTAAAATTAAGCGTAAGTTGTTATTTAAAAAGAATTTTTAAGGATATTTTTCTTTGTTAATTTTTATTTATTGTTGAACTAATTGTTTTTAATACAAATTTTTGATTTTTAGTTTGGCTTTAGTTCATATAATTTCTTTTTTTTTTTTTTTTATTAGAAGAAATTATTATTTTCCGTTAATGTTGAAAGAAACCTTCAATTTGAAAAAAGCTGATTCTTCTACCGCTACTAGCCGAGTAGAATGCATTTTCGAAAGCAGCTACGCTATTTCATCATCAGTACTCTTTGAACGGTAGTAGTGTATATGGTTGTAAACATCACCTATTTAACTTACATGTAACAGAGAAAAGTATACGGTATCAGTGTTTTCCTTCTGTTTTTATTTTGTAAGTTAGGACGAAGTTTATTTTTCATATAAACTATGCTTTTTTCCATTAAAAGTCTCTTTGGCAACACTTGACTAACGGACAAGCATTTGTCCATCTCTCAGATGGAACGAAACGCTTTTTATTATTGTATATCATACAATAGGGGTAATCACTTTTTAATTTCTTTTATTGTCAACGACAAATTGATAGAAATTATTAAAGATCATTTTGCACCGTGCCATGTGTGAGTTATATGTTAATTTTTATTTATTGTTGAACTAATTGTTTTTAATACAAATTTTTGATTTTTAGTTTGGCTTTAGTTCATATAATTTCTTTTTTTTTTTTTTATTAGAAGAAATTATTATTTTCCGTTAATGTTGAAAGAAACCTTCAATTTGAAAAAAGCTGATTCTTCTACCGCTACTAGCCGAGTAGAATGCATTTTCGAAAGCAGCTACGCTATTTCATCATCAGTACTCTTTGAACGGTAGTAGTGTATATGGTTGTAAACATCACCTATTTAACTTACATGTAACAGAGAAAAGTATACGGTATCAGTGTTTTCCTTCTGTTTTTATTTTGTAAGTTAGGACGAAGTTTATTTTTCATATAAACTATGCTTTTTTCCATTAAAAGTCTCTTTGGCAACACTTGACTAACGGACAAGCATTTGTCCATCTCTCAGATGGAACGAAACGCTTTTTATTATTGTATATCATACAATAGGGGTAATCACTTTTTAATTTCTTTTATTGTCAACGACAAATTGATAGAAATTATTAAAGATCATTTTGCACCGTGCCATGTGTGAGTTATATGTTAATTTTTATTTATTGTTGACCTAATTGTTTTTAATACAAATTTTTGATTTTTAGTTTGGCTTTAGTTCATATAATTTCTTTTTTTTTTTTTATTAGAAGAAATTATTATTTTCCGTTAATGTTGAAAGAAACCTTCAATTTGAAAAAAGCTGATTCTTCTACCGCTACTAGCCGAGTAGAATGCATTTTCGAAAGCAGCTACGCTATTTCATCATCAGTACTCTTTGAACGGTAGTAGTGTATATGGTTGTAAACATCACCTATTTAACTTACATGTAACAGAGAAAAGTATACGGTATCAGTGTTTTCCTTCTGTTTTTATTTTGTAAGTTAGGACGAAGTTTATTTTTCATATAAACTATGCTTTTTTCCATTAAAAGTCTCTTTGGCAACACTTGACTAACGGACAAGCATTTGTCCATCTCTCAGATGGAACGAAACGCTTTTTATTATTGTATATCATACAATAGGGGTAATCACTTTTTAATTTCTTTTATTGTCAACGACAAATTGATAGAAATTATTAAAGATCATTTTGCACCGTGCCATGTGTGAGTTATATGTTAATTTTTATTTATTGTTGAACTAATTGTTTTTAATACAAATTTTTGATTTTTAGTTTGGCTTTAGTTCATATAATTTCTTTTTTTTTTTTTTATTAGAAGAAATTATTATTTTCCGTTAATGTTGAAAGAAACCTTCAATTTGAAAAAAGCTGATTCTTCTACCGCTACTAGCCGAGTAGAATGCATTTTCGAAAGCAGCTACGCTATTTCATCATCAGTACTCTTTGAACGGTAGTAGTGTATATGGTTGTAAACATCACCTATTTAACTTACATGTAACAGAGAAAAGTATACGGTATCAGTGTTTTCCTTCTGTTTTTATTTTGTAAGTTAGGACGAAGTTTATTTTTCATATAAACTATGCTTTTTTCCATTAAAAGTCTCTTTGGCAACACTTGACTAACGGACAAGCATTTGTCCATCTCTCAGATGGAACGAAACGCTTTTTATTATTGTATATCATACAATAGGGGTAATCACTTTTTAATTTCTTTTATTGTCAACGACAAATTGATAGAAATTATTAAAGATCATTTTGCACCGTGCCATGTGTGAGTTATATGTTAATTTTTATTTATTGTTGAACTAATTGTTTTTAATACAAATTTTTGATTTTTAGTTTGGCTTTAGTTCATATAATTTCTTTTTTTTTTTTATTAGAAGAAATTATTATTTTCCGTTAATGTTGAAAGAAACCTTCAATTTGAAAAAAGCTGATTCTTCTACCGCTACTAGCCGAGTAGAATGCATTTTCGAAAGCAGCTACGCTATTTCATCATCAGTACTCTTTGAACGGTAGTAGTGTATATGGTTGTAAACATCACCTATTTAACTTACATGTAACAGAGAAAAGTATACGGTATCAGTGTTTTCCTTCTGTTTTTATTTTGTAAGTTAGGACGAAGTTTATTTTTCATATAAACTATGCTTTTTTCCATTAAAAGTCTCTTTGGCAACACTTGACTAACGGACAAGCGTTTCGTTCCATCTGAGAGATGGACAAATGCTTGTCCGTTAGTCAAGTGTTGCCAAAGAGACTTTTAATGGAAAAAAGCATAGTTTATATGAAAAATAAACTTCGTCCTAACTTACAAAATAAAAACAGAAGGAAAACACTGATACCGTATACTTTTCTCTGTTACATGTAAGTTAAATAGGTGATGTTTACAACCATATACACTACTACCGTTCAAAGAGTACTGATGATGAAATAGCGTAGCTGCTTTCGAAAATGCATTCTACTCGGCTAGTAGCGGTAGAAGAATCAGCTTTTTTCAAATTGAAGGTTTCTTTCAACATTAACGGAAAATAATAATTTCTTCTAATAAAAAAAAAAAAAGAAATTATATGAACTAAAGCCAAACTAAAAATCAAAAATTTGTATTAAAAACAATTAGGTCAACAATAAATAAAAATTAACATATAACTCACACATGGCACGGTGCAAAATGATCTTTAATAATTTCTATCAATTTGTCGTTGACAATAAAAGAAATTAAAAAGTGATTACCCCTATTGTATGATATACAATAATAAAAAGCGTTTCGTTCCATCTGAGAGATGGACAAATGCTTGTCCGTTAGTCAAGTGTTGCCAAAGAGACTTTTAATGGAAAAAAGCATAGTTTATATGAAAAATAAACTTCGTCCTAACTTACAAAATAAAAACAGAAGGAAAACACTGATACCGTATACTTTTCTCTGTTACATGTAAGTTAAATAGGTGATGTTTACAACCATATACACTACTACCGTTCAAAGAGTACTGATGATGAAATAGCGTAGCTGCTTTCGAAAATGCATTCTACTCGGCTAGTAGCGGTAGAAGAATCAGCTTTTTTCAAATTGAAGGTTTCTTTCAACATTAACGGAAAATAATAATTTCTTCTAATAAAAAAAAAAAAAAGAAATTATATGAACTAAAGCCAAACTAAAAATCAAAAATTTGTATTAAAAACAATTAGTTCAACAATAAATAAAAATTAACATATAACTCACACATGGCACGGTGCAAAATGATCTTTAATAATTTCTATCAATTTGTCGTTGACAATAAAAGAAATTAAAAAGTGATTACCCCTATTGTATGATATACAATAATAAAAAGCGTTTCGTTCCATCTGAGAGATGGACAAATGCTTGTCCGTTAGTCAAGTGTTGCCAAAGAGACTTTTAATGGAAAAAAGCATAGTTTATATGAAAAATAAACTTCGTCCTAACTTACAAAATAAAAACAGAAGGAAAACACTGATACCGTATACTTTTCTCTGTTACATGTAAGTTAAATAGGTGATGTTTACAACCATATACACTACTACCGTTCAAAGAGTACTGATGATGAAATAGCGTAGCTGCTTTCGAAAATGCATTCTACTCGGCTAGTAGCGGTAGAAGAATCAGCTTTTTTCAAATTGAAGGTTTCTTTCAACATTAACGGAAAATAATAATTTCTTCTAATAAAAAAAAAAAAAAAAGAAATTATATGAACTAAAGCCAAACTAAAAATCAAAAATTTGTATTAAAAACAATTAGTTCAACAATAAATAAAAATTAACATATAACTCACACATGGCACGGTGCAAAATGATCTTTAATAATTTCTATCAATTTGTCGTTGACAATAAAAGAAATTAAAAAGTGATTACCCCTATTGTATGATATACAATAATAAAAAGCGTTTCGTTCCATCTGAGAGATGGACAAATGCTTGTCCGTTAGTCAAGTGTTGCCAAAGAGACTTTTAATGGAAAAAAGCATAGTTTATATG
Source organism: Melanophora roralis (assembly GCA_963583895.1). NCBI lineage: Eukaryota > Metazoa > Arthropoda > Insecta > Diptera > Rhinophoridae > Melanophora > Melanophora roralis. The sequence continues at coordinate 79,370,922 of OY757191.1, forward strand.
AAAAATAAACTTCGTCCTAACTTACAAAATAAAAACAGAAGGAAAACACTGATACCGTATACTTTTCTCTGTTACATGTAAGTTAAATAGGTGATGTTTACAACCATATACACTACTACCGTTCAAAGAGTACTGATGATGAAATAGCGTAGCTGCTTTCGAAAATGCATTCTACTCGGCTAGTAGCGGTAGAAGAATCAGCTTTTTTCAAATTGAAGGTTTCTTTCAACATTAACGGAAAATAATAATTTCTTCTAATAAAAAAAAAAAAAGAAATTATATGAACTAAAGCCAAACTAAAAATCAAAAATTTGTATTAAAAACAATTAGTTCAACAATAAATAAAAATTAACATATAACTCACACATGGCACGGTGCAAAATGATCTTTAATAATTTCTATCAATTTGTCGTTGACAATAAAAGAAATTAAAAAGTGATTACCCCTATTGTATGATATACAATAATAAAAAGCGTTTCGTTCCATCTGAGAGATGGACAAATGCTTGTCCGTTAGTCAAGTGTTGCCAAAGAGACTTTTAATGGAAAAAAGCATAGTTTATATGAAAAATAAACTTCGTCCTAACTTACAAAATAAAAACAGAAGGAAAACACTGATACCGTATACTTTTCTCTGTTACATGTAAGTTAAATAGGTGATGTTTACAACCATATACACTACTACCGTTCAAAGAGTACTGATGATGAAATAGCGTAGCTGCTTTCGAAAATGCATTCTACTCGGCTAGTAGCGGTAGAAGAATCAGCTTTTTTCAAATTGAAGGTTTCTTTCAACATTAACGGAAAATAATAATTTCTTCTAATAAAAAAAAAAAAAAGAAATTATATGAACTAAAGCCAAACTAAAAATCAAAAATTTGTGTTAAAAACAATTAGTTCAACAATAAATAAAAATTAACATATAACTCACACATGGCACGGTGCAAAATGATCTTTAATAATTTCTATCAATTTGTCGTTGACAATAAAAGAAATTAAAAAGTGATTACCCCTATTGTATGATATACAATAATAAAAAGCGTTTCGTTCCATCTGAGAGATGGACAAATGCTTGTCCGTTAGTCAAGTGTTGCCAAAGAGACTTTTAATGGAAAAAAGCATAGTTTATATGAAAAATAAACTTCGTCCTAACTTACAAAATAAAAACAGAAGGAAAACACTGATACCGTATACTTTTCTCTGTTACATGTAAGTTAAATAGGTGATGTTTACAACCATATACACTACTACCGTTCAAAGAGTACTGATGATGAAATAGCGTAGCTGCTTTCGAAAATGCATTCTACTCGGCTAGTAGCGGTAGAAGAATCAGATATTTTTCTTTTTAATGTAAAATAAAAATAAAAGTCGGTTGTGAAATAATATCGATTATACGATTCTTTTATCCGACTTTAAAAATCGAAATAAAAATTGTTGATCGCAAAAGAGAAAATCGTTCATTGGTTAAGTACATACATATCTACATACTTTAACATTTCTTTTAGTTAACTCCGGCTCCTTTTTGAGCTGAAAATATAGAGGATTAAGGAGGAGCATATTTTTTGTCTGTAATAAAATATTTCGAAAACTGTTATATGTTTGACTGTAAATTATTAAAATATCAGTTTTAAATTTAAATAAAATTTTTAAACGGTTCGGAAGCAATTTATGTATGGGAATTTTCAGAATGAAGAATGTGAAGTCCGTCCGTTTTTAGAGTAAAAAATATGTAAAGAAATACGCAAAATTTTTTATTATTACTAATTTTTTTAAATGTTTTACTAATAAACATACTAAGTGGAAAAAATTTATTTTGTAAAATTTTTTGTTTTTATATACAAGCAATTAATGTGAGGTAGAGCATGTGACTAAAAATGGAAATTGCTTCCAACTACATCTAGAAAAATGCAATAATCTGCCAATTGGAATGCAGTTTTTTAAAGGTTTAAAGTAGACCTCCCGCTGGAAATATACATATTTAATTTTACTTACTTACTTCTGCTTTTAACTGATAAAAATTAGTCTCTAACTATGCCTTAAAATTTCAGATATATTTTTTAATATTTTTTAAACTTGAGCACTAATAATACCATATAATTACATTAATAATAAATAATAAATTAATTTTGTTTAAATTACTTTGTTAATAGATATAATTGCTAGTACCTGATAAGAATGCCATATTAAAACGAAACAATAATAAACGTCTTATTTTTCCTTAATAAGGTTTTAAGATAAATAAATTTAATACTTTCCCAAAACCTGCGTAGAATAGAAAATATGTTTTAACTGCCTTTAATTTTAATTTTTCATACGCTTTTAATTAAAAATTCTACAAGCAATTGTCTGCGCCCACAAACGTTTTTGGTGTGTGTAAACAAGAGGTTTTGCGTTTTTGAAGAAGAATCAAATATGAAAATGCGTTGTATAGAAGAGGGTGTAAAATATAAATCATTGGTATAACATAAAAAAAATTATGAAAACGTTAAAAATTTTAAGATCAAAGTATTCGGTAGTAAATGAAATCAACAATTATATATTCTGTATAAAAAACAGCCTAGAAAGCCTTAAATCAACTAAGGGTTCCTTAAAAAAATGCCTAAGTAAGTATTGTTGCCTCTGATTTGGGCTTAAACAATCTTTAAAATTTTTAAAAAATTTAGAACACTATAAATAAAAAACAAACTTTCACATAGAACTGCTTCCAATAAGAAATAAAAAAATTAATGGTCAACAGCGGTGATGTCGTAATGACAAGCTGAGTCGGCTAACCATAGTGACAACCTTGCGAGTAAGGGTTACGCACACGCCATGTTGTCCAGCAAAAATCAACTCTTCATCCTTTAGAAAAGTTGAAAACGTTTTAGAGCTTTTGAGAAAAATTATAAGATCAATCAGATTGAAAAAAATGTCTAAAGTACCCGTGAGGAGTACTTCTCTAATTACCATCGTAGGCAACTAAGACCATGACAAACTCGAAGACATTTTTCAGTTCAAACGCTGAAAGATTATTAAGTTCAGAGTGAAATTTCTATTTGCCCCTTGTCCTGGCCCTCATTGGACATTGCCCCGTTATGACCCTAATCGCGGCCAACAAGGTAAGATACAATATTCCCTTGAGAGCCTTCTTAAAGTATTTAAGTAAATAGCCTAGACCTGACAAATAACACCTTCAAGGCGATCAGGTGAAAATTAAGCTCTCTTTGTAAATATTTTACTTTAAGATCCTTTTTTTAGGAAGGCCAATAGCTCCTACACGGCCTATATATTTGATGCAAATCAATCATTAAAAACTCAAACCTAACATAAAGGCTGTCAAACCAGAATAATACTCGCCATCAACAATTATGTTCATATTGTTATCTGAAATACAAAAGGGGCCATCATCAGCAACAGCAGGAAAAAAAATATATTTTTTTTAAACAAAAATAAAAAAAAATGCGAAAATCTTAAGTCTGAGGTGGCAACCCAGAACACAAGAATGTTAAAAAAATTCTTAACAAACGAAGATATGTATAAATATATGATGTAAAACTGAATTTTGATTGTAACGCTTTCTTGTTTCTTTATTTTTGTAAAGATAAATTGTTAAAAAATTTTGTTTTTTATTTGACTTTTGGTATCTGGCAACTATATTTATTGCCAGTACTTTGCCTTCACTATAGTATAGTCTTTTAAGCACCCTAATAATTTTTATTAATTATTTTTGATCATACGTAGTTCTTAAAATACAAACAAGTAAGTATATTTTTTGCTTTTTTGAAAATATTCCATAAATTACACAAATATGTCTCATGCGACAATAAAATTTATAAAGAAAACAAATTGTTTATATTTTTATTTTCATGACCAACCCAATCGTGTGCCTCTAAAAGCACTAAAAATTTTTTTATATTTATTGATAAACATTTTTAAAGTAATTCTTTGTTAATAAACACATCAGAATGTGCGTTAATTTTTTAACTCGTTTGTTTTCATTAAAAGCTGGTATTAATTGACTTAAATACTACCACTTGAACATTTTTTATTAAAATTCTTAAATCGAACAAACAAAAAAGAAAACAAAAATATGTGTTTGACACCGTGGCTATTTAATTTGTGCAAAACATTCGAAATTTAATGACATGATTTCAAATGACAAATCCACATATTATTAAGGGTCCATCGAAGGAAAGTTTTTTTTAAGTTGTTTACATCAGCAAATCAAAAAATAATAAAGTCAAAACAAAAAAAAAATATGTTGACATTTAATGTTTATTTTAATAAGGATTAAATTCCGATTAATTTGAGTTGCAAAAAACGGCACGGACAAATATCAAATACACGTTTATTGTAGGGTGTTCCAAGAATTAGAAAACATAAATTTGCGACATACTCTTCAATGTAAAATCTTTTCTTCTAAATTTTGAAATTAAAACTTGTCGAGTTCACTCCATAGTGATGGTTGACTTTTTTATCTGTGGCTGTTATACTCATAACAGATGACCCCTTAATATCATTTTTTTTAAATTAATTAAATAAAACACGGTTTTTTATAGGATTTGCACCACCCATGTGGCACTTTAATAACTACTTAAGGTTTAAATTTTTTCCAGCTATATAGTAAGTAACTAAACTTGCAAGGTGTGTCATGGCCACAACATTTTTTTGATTTAAAAGTTAGGGACACCCTAAATAGGTAAAAATATCTATTTATGAGTCTTAAGACAGCCTACTCCTAATTAAGATGAAATAAGTTTGGCATTTTTATAAAACATACTTTCGCTGACAAGAAGTAAACACTGTTAAATTATAATTCTAGCAACGCCAAAATATTTTTTTTAATAAGGATTGCATCAATCATACGCCAAAAATCTTGTTTTAAAATCCGGATCGACTTAACGAAATGTTTATAATTAAAATTCAGTTTCTTTTGTGATAAAAATCATTGCGATATTAAGCCTTGTTGTACAATAGCTTTTTTTAAATTTAGAAACCTTTTTATTTATTTTTATTTAATTATAAATTACTGTCTATCAAATACCACGGAATCTGGAATAATCAACAATTGGGTATCCATTTGGGTCTCAAAAAAACTTTTTGAGAGTAATTTTTTGACCCCAACTGTACCAAAATATATTTTCTTCCGCTTTTACTTTTGTTCACAAAAAAAATATAGAAAAATAATCGTAAAGATATCTAAGTAGAATAAAGTGGCATACATTCTTAAATACAGGGTGTCTGGTGGAAAATTTATATTTTTTAATGCGATTCTTTCAAAAAGAAATGAACTGTGCGCAGAGAGGGTGGAGTTATAAATTGTGCGGGTTTGTTAGTCACGATGTCGCAGTGAGCATCGTACATTCGCTGTGGAGACATTTTTCAAAGTAATGATGCTTACGTAATTGCTTGTCGATAATCTTGCTTAAAGTTCGATACTCGGCGAATACGTGATGAATCGGGCGTAAGTTTAGTTAGATCTTCAAGGACGTAAGAACCCGCGACTTTCAATATGGAAAATAGCAGCCTCACTGAGACTTTCAAGGGCGATTATTCATGGAATTTTAAAAAAATATCTGAAGTTCAATCTTTTTAAAATTTAAATCATTCAAGAACTGAAAGAAAGTGACTTCGTTTTCCCCAAATATTTTGTCAAGCCCTCGATTGAATCATCAAAAACAATTGGATTGCCCTAGGGTAACAGTTTAGTGTGCCTTATACATGCATGAGATAATTGGACGAATAACAACGGTAAAAATTATCGACGCATAATTACGGAATTATTTTTGCCAAAGCGAGATCGTTCATCGTGCTCCTCACATAAGTGGTTTCAACAGGATGGGGCGAAAGCGCACACAGCCAGAGCTCCGATGAATTTTCTTTGGGAAATTTCCCCCAAAAATTGATCAGTCGCTTTGGGGATATCACATGGCCACCGAGGTCACCCGGTCTAACTTTCATGGATTTTTTATGACGCGACCTCTAAAGAAGAGGGTTTATAATGGCAATCCCCAATATCTTGTGGCTTTAAAGAAAAATATTCATCGAAAAATCAGTTCAATTAAACCAAGTTTATTGCAGCGTGTGGCGCAGAATAAAAGGTTCCGTTTTAAATAGTGTGCTAAACTCGACTTAAGACATCTAGATGGCTTAAGAAATAAAATCCGCATTTCTATTCTATCGTTCAATGCCTTAATAAAACTTTGTGTCAATTATTACGTTTGTGATTTAAAATTGAAAATATAAATATGCTTCAATGAATTTTTAAAATTTTTGGTTTAAAAAAAATTACGATTGTATTAACTTTTTTATCACTCAGCTGTTGTGTTACTCCACTTAAAGAAAAATTGTTAAGTGGGTTTGCGGGGCATAACTTCAGATTACTTTGAAATTCTGTGGTGTTGAGGTTGTTTATTTAATTTTAAAACTCATTATAAAATGCATCTCGCGTATAAAAAATATATATAAAATTATAAATTTTATATGTTAAAAGATTCATATCTTTTTTTTATTAAATTTTTAAGACAAAATTGTGCAGGATAAAAGTAGGATTCTAAGAGTCATAAATCTATTGATGTTGGAAGTTATTTCATAGTACCTAAATTATTTGACTTTTTTTATATTTTCCAATCAAAATAAAAATTATATTAATCACAAGCTTTTATTATTTATTTTTACATTTAGATATTTGTGGCAGATTTCCACACAGTTAATTTTTCAGTAGGTAACTCAAAATTATTAAACAAATTTTAATATGTTCAAGCAATTCAAGGTTTTTCCTGACATGAAACAGGTGCGAAATTTCAAAAAGAAAAAAAAAGAAAACTGAAACTATTGTTTACTGCATGAATTATGGAAAATAAAAAAATTAAGCAAAATTTTTAGGGAAACCAAAAATTTAAGGGGAAAGGAGTTAAGCCGTTTATTAAAATTAGTTTTTGCAATTAAAATTTATTTTTAACATATAAAATGACCTTCAACTAAAAATTATGCAAAAGTCAAGGCCACTAAACGAAATAACTTATAATAAATGCATTTTGAAAGGAAGACATACCAGGAAAACTTGTTCTAAACGTTTTTTTTATCTAAATTTCAATAATTAAAAACATGGTGAAATATTTTATCAGGTGTTTGCCATTTAGAGAGAATTTTTGGACCTCTTAATTTATCCTTTTTTATATATGGAGTTTGACGCAGGCATTTAAAAATTATATCAACCCTATTTTCAAACTCCATATATAAAAAAAAATAGATAAAAAAGAGGACCAAAAATTCTCTTTGAATTGTACACACCCGATGAATTACACCACCATGATTAAAACAAAAAAGTTTTTAAGTATTATTTTGACTTTGATAATCATTTTATTTTGTTTTTTTTTAGTTTTTGACTTTGCAACAAATGTCTAAAATATTTGGGCTTTACTTATGTCTCAATCAAAAATGTCACAAAAAACATATTATTTTTGTGGATTTATTAGGCTTTTATTATGTCACTTAACTGTCAATGATTGTGTCATGCATATTATTAATTGAATGTTTATGTCATTTTTATTTTTCTTGTCACTGACCATTCAATTGTTTTTTAAGGTTCTTAGAAACAGCAGTCAAAAATTTATTGGTGTAGATAATAATATATAAAATGTTTATTATATCCATGTACATATGTACTTATGATGTATAAGAAAGGGTTAGAGGTCAATATGACACGCATATTTCGGAAATATTTCTTTTTATATCCACACCACATACATACATGCATATGTACGTGGTAGGGATGTAATGCATTTTAGTGTCCATCTTGTAGTTCTCTAAATAATAAAAATAACTAATTAAAATACAATTTTCCATTTGGAAATTCAAAATGTTTACATCAGTCTTATGCTAAACAAAAGGCGTTTATGATTTGTTAACAACATTTACTATTAAACTCAAGTAATTAATATATAAAAAAATATTGGCAATTGAAAGAAAATAAATTCAAATAATTATTGTTTTTTTCTACTAACATTGATATGTCGCACATTTAGTTTTTTTTTATCTTTTTTATTTACATATTAATTTATTAATAATATCTCACCTACCAGTTTTTGTTAGGGGATTTGTCTGGTCATTAACAAAAACCACAAAAAAAAATTCACAAATATTTTTCTCAAATATTTGAATTGTCCATAAACACTTGCTGGCGCTTAGAAAACAAACAACAGATTAAACTTTGATTTTTTTTCTAATGTCTAATTTATTTATTTGACAAACATATTTATTTGAAACCTAATGACTCAACTAACTGTTTTTTGCATTAACAATTTATTTTTGGAATTCCTTTTATGAATTAGGGGATTAAAAAATAAATAAAAAAGTGCTAAATACACAAGAAAATAATTAAATTTTTATGACTTTCTAATTCTAATGAACTGGTAATGAGTCCAGAACTGCGTAAATAATTATAGTCAGAGGGTGTATTAAAAAGGTGACTCAAAGTTTATTAATAATTATGATTATTTGTGAAATATTTATTTGTATCTTGTATATTCTAAATAGGAAATCAGTCACTCTTTTGAGTTTTAGATTTTAAATATTTTATTTATTACTAAATTAATTAAATTATTTATTTTTTAAATTATTTTAAATTTCTTTTAGTAATTTTAAAGGTTTTATTTATTTTTTGTACAAAAACTTTGTTTAAATTTTTGCCAGGATTTTTTTTTTGTTTGCTTAGACCATATGGCAAATAAATAATTGATGTAAGAATTATTTTAAATTTAAAAATAAACATTAGTACATCGTTCAGAAAGTGTTTATTAACAAGCGAATTGTTAATTGTTCTCAATTCATTGAAAACAACATTTTGTTTTGAACATCTGCAATTTTCCCTGCTCTCTTCAATATTTACCTGTGTACGCTATTAACAATAAGGAAAGAATTTCAAGTCAGAGGTTCTTGCGCTTTTTTGTCATACAAAAATTTTTTTAGATTTTTTTTTTTTTTTTGTTATTACTAATATTATGAGTATTATTATTATTATTATTATTATTATTATTATTATTATTATTATTATTATTATTATTATTATTATTATTATTATTATTATTATTATTATTATTATTATTATTATTATTATTATTATAATTATTATTATAATTATTTTATTCTTATTATAAGTTGAAAAATAATAACATCTATTATTTGTTGTCAATAGGAAAAATTTTTATATTACTTCATATATTTAAAAAAAATTTTTGAATTTTCATTAAAATACCCAGCAAAAAATAATCGAGATTTTGTAAGCAGTAAATACTTCTTCTAGTATACTAATGCGCTTCGCAGCAAGCACTTATCTATTCCCTTAATAAATGCAATAGTGTATGGCAGTAAATGTAAAACTTTTACTGTTTTACACACTCGCTTACTCAAGTGCATACTAAAAAGCGCTACTGTAAGGCAGTGAGTAAAAAAACATTAGTTTTTCGTCAAGTTACGAACATAAAAAAACACTGCAAAACATTTATTACGATGACGCAATAAATTTAAACAACTAAAGAAGCACCAAAATTACATGAATTAACTGGACATTCATAGCGCCAAAATAAGCAGTTAACATGAAATGCAACTAAGTGGGACATCGCGAACAAATATCATGCCATACGTAAGCAGGTTTGAAAGCTTTGCTGTCTTGATATTCCCTTACAAACCTACCTACGGCGAAGCAGCAGTTTTTTCTGGGTAGCAGTCCCAAGGAAATATTCAAAATTAGAATACAGAAATATTTGTTGTGTATAAATTAGAGCTATTAACCTGAAACCATTTCAAGTTTAAAGTTTTTTTCCAATTTCAGTTGTCTCTTAAATTTGCCAGATGTTGAATAAACGATTTTTATTAAACAATTTTCAAAATATTTGTTTCTTTTTTACTTGCGTTGTGAGCCACTGTTTTAAATTCCGCCAAATATCAGAAACGGAACATTTACAAATAATTATGGTGTTAAGTGCTACAAAGTCATAAATGAAAAAATTTTTAACTTAAAATAAAAATGTTTTCATGTCAGAAATATTTAAGCAAAAATGCATTAAATAGCAAATTTAAACTGCAGAAGCAAATTTTTTGCATTAAATACTTGCTTAAAGTATAAAAAAAATTTATTTGTTTATACCTTTACAATACAAAAAAAGAACTGAAGAAAAATAGAACGAAGGAATGCCTTAAAATTTTTGAATCCATAAAAAATAATCATATTTTTATATCGTTACTTCAATAAAGAAAGGTTCTTACTTAAATGAAAAACTTTTTTAATATTTTTTAAATGTTTTTTAATTACATATATAAAAATTAGTATATTAAAAAAAATTTAGTTAGGGACTGTCTTTATTAAGGCAACGATATATTATTGTTCGTTTTATTTTAATTTAAGGTAAAACCAATAAAAATGTGTTAATTTGGTATCTACGTATATCGTTCATGTGTTAATTACCAAAACAATCTTAATTGGCATCCACAACGTTCAAGAAAGCAATTTACTAACAAAAAAATAATAATAATTCACGAAAACAAGAAACTTTTCTCCAAACAAGTTTCTGCGAAAAAACTATGTATTTTCTATAGAATCTTTTAATAACAACTAGAGTAACAAACCATGAAAAATAAAAAAAGCTTTCTGCATTTGTGTGTGACGTCAAAAAAATAATTTATTCAATAAGTTTTCAACAGCATTTCGTATTAATTATTTATTTAAATTCATGTAGTGCCTTGCAGATCTCCAAATATAAAAAAGAGTCTCGAAAGGTGAATGAAGATAAACATTTTCACAGTTTTCTGTGTTCTTTTTTAATAACACTAAACTCAAAAAACCTTTATAATCATGTGAGATAATGAGCACATTTATCTTAATGTTCGCATGAAAACACACATTTTTAAGAATAAAAAGTTAACGCATAATTTAAAAATAAATAGACAAGATCAACTGGTCGACGTCATAATATTTTATTTGCAAAGTTATTGTTAAAGCAATTAGTTTAAAACTAAAAATAGTTTTAGGAGTTTAAAAGAATATTTTCTTATTAAAAAATGCTTTAAGAATTTGAAAGGAATAATTTAAGAAAATTTTAAGAAACTTTTCTGTGAAAAAGATATTTTTAAAATAAGAAAAAATGCCCAACAAAAACTTGATAGTGATTAATCATTGCAAAACAACTTAATTTTTAAAGACTATTACATATCGTCTGATTTATTAAGAAGATGTCAAACAATGAAATATTTTTGTGTGACATTTAAATGGATATTTAGATTTCTCGCCTGTTAATTTACTTATTATCAACAAAAAGACCATTTATTAATACAATACGTACTTGGTCAAATTATTTAAAAACATTTATTTTCTTCAATCATGACAGCCCTAGATTAGGTTCCCTCGGACATTGTTTTTGTAAACGGGTTTTTGGTTTTTTGTTCATATATTTATATCCGTTGAATCTGCGCCTACCCTTTATCAGGAAAAACAATCCGTGGTTGCTATGAGATTTACCTGTAGGACTGTGTTGGAGCCTGAAAGACGAAATTAGATCCCGGTTACCGGATTTTATCAAGAAAAGCCAGGTCTGCTCTTTCTTCCGTCCAAAGCAACCCGTATAACACATGTTCGCTCGAGCATTTACTTAAGGATCACGATGGGATAATTTGACCATCCCTACATAACCTTTCATGCCTTCCAAATTCAGTAATGGTTAGATTATTCATCCATATCAATCCATTTCCCCTTTGCCTGCAGATTTTAATAGGATAAATATTAAAAATTTTCTCAAGTTCCGTCGTTAGAGTGACCATAATTGCCCCTCTTATCAGAGGAAACATAAACGTTGGATTTTTTAAAAATTCTCAGGCTGCTGATGTGTTACATATTCCGAGGAGTTTACGACCATTCCACATAGCGTCCAAGGTTAACACTTGTTTTTCAGCACCATCGCCAAAGCACTTATCCAAAATCGCCAAAATTCGCAAAAAACTTGTTTAAGTTTTAACAATGAAAAAGTCGCCAAAAACCGCCAAAATTATTGTTTATTGAGTTTTCGACAAACAAGTTTGAAATTATTGCGTTTTTTAAATCTTTTTATTTTAAAAATCACCATGTGGCCACATCTAAATTTCATTTCTAAAAGCAGCAAAAAATCGCCACATTTGGTGTAAGATCGCCATAACTGACGGCCTGATAGCGTCCAAAAGTGACGTTGGATACAAGGCTTTTAACAGGCTCAATATTCAAAATAGTAATTTGACAAATTTTAACTAAAGTCCAATCACGATGTTAGCTGTAACAAAATTGTATTTTGCCCAAATGCCAAATAGTTTTAATTAAGGAAAATGATGAAAATCTAAAAAAATTTAAATTTTTACAATTGTGTATCATACAAAAAGGCCAACTAAAGGGCATTTAAGACTATTAATAATTTCTTTATCATTATGCGTATAAAACAATAAATTAAAATAAACATAAAAACTAAAATAAAACACGACAACTAATGTGCAAAAACAATACTTAAACAAAAGATTGTTGATTTATCAAGAAAAACAAACATATCTCATCACCGCCTTCATCAAAATCAACATTATCATCATCAGCAAAAGCATTTAGATGACACTTTCACTACAAATAAATTTAAATTTAGTTTTCCTCAAATACACACACACACGCACTCATTCGCAATATAAGTAATGATTTTTTGAAAAAAATATATATAAAAAAACATCAACAAAAACATTTTGCTAAAACTTATTACAATATTTTCAAAATTCAAGAAAAACAAATTTTTCCCTTAAACTTTTCAAATTTTTTTTTATATTTTAAATTTGTTTATTAAACATAATTTAAATGTTATAAATAACTCAATAAATAAATTTTGTAAATATTCGTTTTATGTAGGAAGAATTGTGATTTCCTTAATTTTAATTACAGTTTATTATGAAATATTTGTTTTTCTAAGTTAATCGTTCTATTTTGTTTTTTAAAGCATAAATAATAATTTAAAAAAATATAAGTTTTTTTAAATCGATGTTGTAAATAACAAAAAAAAAAAGAAATGTTTGTTTAAAAACAAATGAAACCGATTACCTTTTCTTTATTTTATTTTTATTTCGGTGTTAGAATACTTTACGAATGGCAAATCAGAGTTTAATATTTCTTAAGTTATTTTGGAAATGTACCATTTTTATTGAGCCTTTTTTTTATTTGTTTTTATGAAAATTATTCATGTATTTACTAAAACTTTAATCAGAAAAAAGCAAAAGAGAAAACAATAAAATTTAAAGCAAAAAATGTTTTGAATTTTTGAATACTTTGTTTATGTAATTGCAAATATAAATTTAAAATAAAATATCTTTAAGTGACAAACATCTTTGGAATACTCAATGATACTTGATAATGTTGAAAGGTTTCACCCAAAAAACCAATTTTAATTTTGCGACAAAAATAATTTGTAAAACAATAATTCGTTAAAAGCTCAAAGTTTCGATTAAACGACTTTTAAGTGTTAAAGCTTAACTAAATTTTTGGCCATTTGTTATAGTTTTTTAACCATTCGGATTGTAAAAATATTGAGTATTTGAGTACTTAGAGCCATGTATTTTTTCCGGTAATCAATACTCCAAAGTTTATTTTTTTTTCTGTGTAAAATATCAATCTAATTCCGAGCTGCGTGAACAAATTTAAGCTAGCTAACGGATTTTTATTTTTATTATTTTAATATATTTTTTTTTTTTTTTATTTTTTAAAAAAAGGTTTGCTTGTATTGTTTTAGCTTTTTTTTACATTTTTTAATTTATTTGTACTAAGAAGAAACTAATATTTTCCATAAGTGTTAATTAAACTAAATGTTCAATTGCGCAAAATGGTTGTACCATAGCACAATTACCTTACAAGGAAGGTATAGTCGATTCAACACCTGACTATTTTTTTCTCGAGTTTGCTTGCGCGCAAGGCGCATGTATACAGGTGACCTTAGTTAATCAGCTGAGTAACGGTATTTCGGATGTTTAATTCTCAAAATTTGTTTATGTTTTAGTTTTTTTTTCTTTTTTATTAATTATTATTATTAATTAATTAAGGTTGACGATTTCAAAAAGTTGTTTGACGATATACAACTAAACTTATCTGGCAGCTATGCTGGGCGTTGAAATTGAATAGGGGATTCACAAGGTGTTCTATTTGTCCTATTGTTATAAAATTTGACAACAGTTTTGTGGTATTTTATGAAAAAATACTACGTCGTATGGTTATTAAATTGTCACAACAACTCCACACACACCTGCGCCGAGTGTCCAATAGTTTGTAAAGGTTGTGAAATAATATAGCAATTTGACAAAAAGAACACCTTGTGAATCCTTTAAGTTTATTTTTATTGCATTTCAGATCGAGTTTTTATAACAATTCACAAATTTCATCTAGTGTTTGTTGTAGTTGTTGCGGTAACAACAAATCCTTTTAGGTAATCGTACAATAAAATAACAGTGCCCCGAACTAGCGTTATAAAAACTAAAATAATTTATAGATATATCCTTTATTAGAGGGATCAGATGGTTTCAAGACTGTCCTATTAGTCGTAACAAAAATGTTGGGCAGACAATCATCAAGCATAAGTAGCAAGTTTTAACCACAATCTTCATATCCCTAAATAAACCACTATTTTATATTTCTTATTCTACAAATTTTATAAAATGAATGAGAATCATAACAAAAAATACTTAAATAAACTCTAGTTTCGAGCAAGTAGCACGTTAAATACAACAAAAAACATATAAAATACCAGAGATGGCAAAACTAGTTGCAAAATTTTTTTTTTCTAGACAAATTCAAATTTTAAATATACAAAGACACCACTTCTTAAGTACCAAAAAATATTCCTTCCGTTTAGGTAGTTGTATAGGGCAGCTTATAATTACAACCATTTCACAAGAAATAAATGTGCCGTCTATGTTAATTTGGTTTGATGTTCTTGTTTTTACAGATATGTTTTTAAATTTTACTTTATATAAGATGAAAACTATTTTTCATTTAAAAATGTTTGTTGTAGAACTGATATAGACTTTTGCAAATTCGTGTAGGACTAATGCATTAAACACATTCAAGCTACAAGAACACAGGAACACACGAACACAAAAGTTCCTTGCTAAATTTGTGTCCGACTGGCTGCTACTGAAATATTTACTAGACTACCACTACAAAATAAACATATAAGCAATATGACTTTCTGTGGTGCCACCTAAAGTCTTTTTGTACTGTTTAAGCTATATTTTTTGCATCTTACCGTGCTGGCAGCACTAATCGATTAACTGTCGCGTATAAAAATAGAAATTAGTTTAATTTCGACCACGCCACAAAATTAGCACTGACAGCAACCCGTAGTTGTGTTGCATTGTAGCAATTAAAAAATTATTCTCATAAGCACACGTGTATTCTATTTTTGACTGGTTGTGTTCGGTAGCCTGTAGCGAGGAATGTATTTAATGCTTAAGAGTAAATTAAAAATAGTTTCGTTCAAATAGCCAAAGTTCTTAAAAAAATTTTAAGTTTAAGTTTTTCTAAGTATTGATATCCATTATGCCTAAAATTATTATTAAAAAAGTAAATGTTTTTTTTACTGATACACGAAAAGTTTTAAATTAAATTCAAAAAAGTATTTTTTTAGTATTTATAAGGTACAATATAAAAACTTCTTTATACATCCCTGATACACACACGAATAAAAATAACTTATCACTCTTGAAAAGAGAAGAAGGGAGAAACACAAAGTAAACAAAAATAATTTAGTGAAACGCTAGTGTGATGATACCAGATAAAATCGCTAAATTTAAAGTTAAATTTAAAAAAAGCCTTTTAAAAAAATTTAGTTTTGAATTTTGTTTGAATTTTAAGTTAAAGAGAATAAAATGTTTCAAACAATATTTTTTTAAATAAAATTTAATAAAACTAAGAGTTTATTATTAATATTATTTTAGGGACAACATAAAAGATACATACAAACACAATTACAAACATTCATAAATAAATAAAAAAAAATTTTAATTTTAACTAGCTTGGCTTACGAAAACTTATTTAAAATATCGATTTGAATTTAAAATTTACAAAATTTTTTTTTTGTTATTTTCGATAACATGACTTAATTTTTTTTCTAACACTTTAGGAATTCAATAATAGATTCAACATTTAATTTTATGTAAACGGCGCCCCATAAAATTGTTTTTGTTGTTGTTAATAATGTTTTACAGATTAATAATTTGGTCATAAAGTTATTAAAAAATTATTAAAAAACACAATAAAAATGCCTATTTAAATTTATAGTTTTTATTTCAAATGTATATTTGAATTTTTATGAATTTTCGATTGAAAATACGCATTAATTAATAAAAACAAAAATAATATTTATGGAAAGTGTAAAAACATTTTACATAGTTACACGAAGAAATTATGTTAAACAATTTAAAATATTAAAATATTAATTATCTCGTTTTTTAAACGCTATATTCATTTTAATTAATTTCTTTTTGATAATCCTACATATTTGCATGAAAAATATGACAAAAATTGCAAAGGATGAAGATGTTTTTCGTTTATATAATGAAAATAGAGTTTTATGTATAACTTTACCTGTTTACATCTACCTGCCATCAATTACCAGACTAAATGTTTCTTAATTTAAGGTACAATATTTTTATCAGATTTTCAGTCTGTAAAATCTTCTTCTTCCTTTTTGTAATGAGGCCCGAGTTGCTCTCACATCATTGACGGCGAATTAAAATTTATATTGTTTAATGAAGTAGGCTGCAGTTAATTTGTTTTTTCACTTCTTTGGTCAAAAGTTCTGTTCTTTACATGGTGAATTGTGCTAAAAAGATGAACCTCTTTGTTTTAATATTGTAAGAGTCTTTATAAAAATTCTGATTATGTCAGTCTCCCTCAAACCTGAACTGAAATTAGGGTGCAAACGCCGATTATTTTTTTGCATATTTATACAAAAAGTTTAAATGGTATACTTTAATATAAAATAAATAAACACCCTTAAGATACCTTTACATGGTAACACATATATTACGACATGTCAAAATATGTTGTTGCATAATACAAAGACTTATTACGATAAAGCATAATGTATTAAGTAGAAGAGAATACTGATACAAAATTTGACAATTGTTTGGTAAATGTTTATTTTCTAAACCATTTTAAAAAACTTACGTATTATCAGAGGTGTAAAAGATTGGCAGAAATTACAACCTTTAATTAAGGTTCCTACTAGAGACCTGCATCAAGTTCTATTGCAAGATAATTCAAGACCCGGATGATTTTCTAATTCTTGTGCTATTGTGTGATTAAACTGTTTAAGTACTGTAATGTAGTGTAGCCGACACAGTTTGTGTGTTACAATGTAATGTAGTTAAAAATAAAGAGTGGTGTTATGCACTGTTGTTGACGCAACTTATATACTGTCATGATGTGTGATCGATAAAAAAAATGACTGTGATGATGTGTGGTCAACAACAACAAAACTGTGTGTATTACACACAATGTTGAGTAGATACATAAACAAACATATAAACAAGCAGACAAATCAATATAAAGTTAATACGTAATTACATTACTTTACATACATACATTAAAAATCAACCCCCGTTTTTAAAACTATCACACCAGGAACATCCCGTCAACAGTAAAGTTTCAAGATGAATTGAAATGTGTGATCATGGTGAATCGATGTGCCGTTGTTGTTAGCTTAAGTGTAAATATATTTTTCATTTAAGTTAAGTAAACAAAAGAGATGGCGAACAATACAACGCAGCACTTATTGTTGTGTGTGCACACGTAAGGTATATGAAATTAATTGAAAATTTGAGATGATGCCTTTAGTGTCGTCTTGAGCTGGCCTCTAGTTCCTCCATTAAAAGTTGTTCATATTGTTTTTGTTAGTATTGTAGAACTTAAACCACAAAGGAAAACAAGAAAGAAAAAACAGCTTTTGATTTTACCAGCACTATCCGTGTAAGTATGAGAAATATTTAGAACACACTTTTATTCTCTTTTCTTAAACCTGGAGAGAATTTCATAATATTTTGATCCTACAAAGTCTTAATACTGGGTATTACCCTGTAAAAGCAGTTTAATTATGGTTGGCGATGGTGTATTCCTATTTACTTTTTGGTACCGTCTAACACATGCGCCAATGTGAAATGAATATAACCCTTGTAGTTTTTGTGTCGAATTCGACAATATTCGACACGAACACGTCAAACACAATAGGGCTGAATAAATACAACAACGTTAGAAAATAAATAAATTTTATCTTACGTAAAAAGTGACAGGTAGTTGCCAGGATTTGCTATACTGCTTAATTTTACGATAATTTAAAAAATAATATAATTGAATTCTAACAAAAAAAATGCTATTAGCTTTGTTTTCAGTGACATACTATAAAAATGAATCGAAAAACGCAACTCTGATCGCATGAGAAATATATATTTTAAATATTTTTTTTAATTTTCTGTTGCGTTAGACCTGTCAAAAAATTTTTTCATACATATTAACACTATCATATATTGCGGACACACGTAGGTTTTTTGACAAATTTAACAACTATGTAGAATAGTGATTCCTATGCCCAAAATTAAAAAAGCTTGTCGTACATTTATAGCCTAAAGAATATAAATATTAATAGTGGCAATGGGCCTAAGGTGTTTAATTTTAGACGTTTATTTTTTGATGCAAAACTACTGGTGGTAGGAGAGAGTATAAAATGCCTAATTATTTATTTAACTTTTTTTAATAGTCTTGATGTACAAACGTATGTACTTCAAAGCTTTGTTTTCAAATACATCAATTTAAAAATCATTAAATGTTTGTTCTTATTTTTTACTGAATTTTTAAAATAATCATAAAACTTGTTACTTCAATTAAGTACACAAAACTATTAAAAATTATAAATAAAACGGAGTAAAAAAATGCTATTTTAAAAACTCGTGCTTTTTTGAAGGCAAATAAAATTTAATATATAAAAATTAATGAACAAACATACGGTCATAAATTATTTTGTTTGAAATTATTTTATTTTTAAATGTTATGCCTTGCTTTTAGTGTGACATTTAATGATTTAATTAAGTAAATTTTAATTAACAGTTTGGTTGTTTTCAATGTCACCAACATGTTGTGTTATACCAGGTCTGGCGCGGTTTAACGGGAGGGAAAAATAAATATTTCTGAATGTAATGGTATCGATTATAGCTTGAAGATTTTTATCGTTCCCAGTGTCTGATTTTGTTTAATAGTGTAGCTTAGACAAGAGTGTTGTTTATTACTAAACAATATGTTGATCAATTGCAATGTTTTCTTTTAAGCAAATTTTAAAAATATGACTTTTCTGGGTTTGTGTGCTTTTAATAAATTTCCAAGCCAGTCTAACCTACAAAACCTGAAAACTGCAAAATCAGCTGTCACTGAAAACAGTGCTGCCAATTTATAAAAAAAAACACAAAAATATAATTTTTTTATTTTTTTCAATTTTTTGTGCAACAAAATTAGTTTCAAAAAATGTACCAAAATCGTTGTGGAAGAACAATTCGTCAAGCAAGAAAGCAAAAATATAAGAGTTCTATAGAAAATATATATTTTATACATATAAATAGAACAGCATCATTTAACAACAACGATATGATTAATCCATCAAAAAGATAATAAAAAATTTTTACAACTTTCTTAGGCATTTTTCAATGAACTTAATAATACATAATCCACCTCCTCCTAAAATGTACTGTATTGTTTAATGACCTGATCTTACGTAAGTTTTAACATTGGTAGTATATGGTGTGAGCGTCAAGTAAACAAAAACATTCTCTTAAAAATATATTTCATTTGTATGTACCTGGAAGTATATAAAATTATATTAATTTGTAATGATATTAATCTGGCTATTTTTATTACTTTTGGCTTACATTTAATGGAACATATCGTTCCTTTAATTAAAAAACGGTATATCTTACATTAAAAAAATCTAAGACAGAAGAAATTTAAAAATGTTTGCAAAAAAAATGTGTGGAGTTTTTCCTCAAAATTTCAAAACTTTGTATCAAATCTGGGAAATATAGTAAGTCTTCCGAAAACCTATTAAGCCAGAAGCTAAAATCTTATATAATGGTGTCCATTCGAGTTGTTCAGTGATTTTGGGAACGCTAGAGTAAAAATTAAATAAAAAAGGAAATTAAAAAACTAATGCCAAGTAAGGAAAAATAATAGAGAGCGTAAGCCCTAAGTCTAATAGACCCTTCACTAACTACGCTATTCTAAATGTTTTAACATTTTATTAAAAATTTGTAGAAAAAGTATGTTCATTAGTGTTCCCACTTATCAAGAAAAAGCAGAAAATGCTGTATGCTTTTCAACGTTAATATGCGGGTTAAAGAGTCAATCACCAACTAATAATCAAAAAGAATTGATAATTAAAATCAGTAGCTAGTTCGGCAAATGCATTTAACTCTTCTTGTGTTTGTACAAAAATATTTGCTTATTCAAAAACAGATTGAAAAACCAATTAAAAATATTAACTTTAATTTTAATAATCAAAATAAATTTAAAAAAATGGAATCAAGCTAAAACAATAAATAAAAAACATAGATCTCTGTTATTAAGATAGTTTTTTAAATATAAACATTGTAATAAAGTTTATTCCACGTCAGGCTTAAGATCAAGTTACATAAATAGAGGATCAGATTAAATTAATTTTTTACAATTAGCCAGTTTGTATGAGGTTACCATCCTCTGTGCCCCAAACCAACTAATTTTTGCTTAAAATGTAGAAATTGAAATAAAACTCTTAATTTTTATTCTACACTCAT